>PVHP010035028.1:0-19038 GCA_004024765.1 Zapus hudsonius | reverse complement strand
ATCCAGAGGCATGGCCAGGAGAACCTGGCTGAATACTAGGCTATCCATGGTCCCCTGTCACAAGGACTGATCCAGACGAACCATGGAGGAGGTTATCCAGTGGAGGGGGGAGGGGAGGGCAGTGGGGAATTGGGGATAACAACTCATTGTTTGCCCACTAAATGTTGTAACTCATTATGGACAATAAATTAAAAATAAAATAAAATAAAATAAAAAAAAGAAATTTTGTGTTCTTTTTTAAAAATATTTTATTTATTCATTTTCAAGGAGAGAGAGAGAGAGCGCACCAGGGCCACCACCTTGTGGGTCTGGCTTATGTGGGTCCTGGGGAATTGAACCCTGGGCCTTAGGCATTGGAGGCAAGTGCCTTAACCGCTGAGCCATCTCTCCAGCCCTTTTGTGTTCTTAATTGGCAAGGAAAGCATCTTGTGAACTTCTCTGAGCCTCCACCACTGACAAATAAAAAGATGGGAGGGGGGAGGAAGCATAAGCTCTCGGGAATCTTGGCAATGAACTTCCTCTCTGTTTCCTTGTATCAGCAGATAGTATACAGTTTGACATTTCATATGAAATCGTGGGCTGAGACCTTTTTCTTCCTCTAGGTAAAGTGAATTATTTCAGTTTCCCCTGACAGCAGCAACGTTTGGACCAGTAAGCCTCAGAGACCAAAGATGGAGACTAAGGAAAATTACTCATATCAGTCTCAAATATCATTACTACGAATTTTTCTCCTTTTTCTTAATGAAACCTCTGAAATTCTTATGACCTTGCACTTTATTTCATTTTGCTCTTTTGACAGTGAAAAAAACAAAAACACCAAAGTGATGCAAATACTGGAATTTATTTTTTAATTGGATTTTATGCTTGAGATGGTAATTAATTCTATTTCTTGGTACCCATGAAAGACAGATTCAGACCTTATTCAGTTAAGAGATGGAGCATATCAGACATGAAGGAGTCAAAATTACTCTTCACAGGTTGCACTGTGTTGAAAATAAGAAAGGTAATAAATTGTCACATGAAATATTTTCTAACTCAGAAATATGTTTTATTAAGAACATTATGTTTAATTAAACATTAAGTCAATGATTATAATAATAAGCTTGTTTACAATAGAAATAATTTAATCAAAATTTTCCATTGCAAAGGTATTTAGAAGTCCTTCAAATTAAAGCAGTATTTGGTATTCTTTCCATTGCTTATTTTTCTGTGGAAAGCCTATCACTTAAAATGATGAATTTTAACCTTTTCCATTTCTCCCAGACAAGATTTAATTCATATTCTCGAGGCTTTTTGAAACTGCTTCTCCATACTGATGAAGAAATTATTGTTTTTTATAATATTTACTAAGGCCCAGCTATTGAACTTTCCTCAAGGACATTTCATTTACTTTTAATATGTAAAACTCTGAGAATCATTTGGGAAAAAAGGCAAGGAGGAAAACGCATTAAAATATGCAGCTAATTGTAGAGTTTAATGAATTTGAATTAAGTCATAATATATTATATTCAGTACAATGCATGTGGTGAATAGGAAATAAAAAGGTCATCATGTCTAAGAATAGTAGGATTAAGAAGCAGAATACTAATGGATCAAAAATGTCCTGCATTAAATATGTCTTTTTGCTTTGAAATCCAACTTTCTTCTTTTCAAAGTGATTGAAAACACTGCTTCCTCAATATTCTTAGTATTCCTAGACTCTAAGGAAGTGCAGCATGATGGTATATATTGAATCTGCTACTCTTAAAAAATGAGTAAAATAATAATGTCATGAATATTAATTATCTGGCTCTGCACAATGACATATAACTCAGAAGTCCATCGTTGTATCCCCTGAGCTCTTGAGATGTTAACAGCAGCATGTAACTGGGAACCACTTCTTGACTCTCTTACTATGATAGGCAGTGAAACATGGGAAGATGTGGACTAACCTGGCCAAAAGTACCATGACTGGAAACTTGTCCCTGAAGGGTTTCCTACAATGATACATGTAGAATTCCTGTGCTGGAATTGGCCAATGTGACACTTCCCAGTGAAATCCACCCTGAGCAAGTTTTACACTTAGAAATGAATAAGAAACATGACCTTAAAAATTTGTCCTAGAATATCTGTGTGTTCTGATTTCATAATTTCTAACATGAATTTTAGTGAGACCAATGCATAATATCTATACTGTTTGGCTACTTTATTACCAGACTATGATAATAAAATTCTAAATGTTTATAATATGAGTATAGCGTTTACTGGTGCAATTTCTAAATTTCAATTTTCAGATATTCTACATTAAATATTAAATGGTAAGTGTTTTCTATGGTAATGTTTTCCCCCAGTTTCTTCTACTGTCTTCTCTCTTGGTAGAGTAGTCTGAGCATGGGCATTGCTTTTACTAAAAGCTAAGCCTATAAAGACTTATGTTAATATTTATAATATTTTAAATGTAAACTTCTGTTATCCAATTCATGAAGGAGGATGTCTTCAAATTTCAAACAGGTGATATGCAGGTTAGTAAAATAAAATAAAATTAGAATCTTGTCAAATAAATGATAAGTGATAAAGTCATGATTTAAAAACATAAAATATTTTTCTTTGTAATTAATAAAATAACCATAAAGTTTCCAATGACATTTTTCTATCTGATATAAATTTAAGTCATGGGAGATACATTGCATTATATTTAAATACTATTAAATTTTGATTTCAAAGTATCCATCTCAGATATTTTTGAGCAAATGACCCCAACCAATGACAATTTGAAAGCCCACTAGTCTTCAGGATGTAGATTGAGTCAAGGGCAACTGGAGGTCACAGCTTTTTCAGTCATAGTATTTTCTGTCTTTTCATGCAAGAAAAATCTACAGGGACCTTTTGAAACTTATTCTGTTTTGCTTAGTGTTTGATACTGTAGATGTGGTAAATCCTCAGGATTTGAGCAATTTAGTGATCCCTATAGAACCCTACTATTGCTACTGACACTACTCTACAAAGGACAAGAATAACAGTTAGGTAGAAATTTCTTAATTTCTTAGGTACCAGATAGTATCACCTCATTTTTATTCTCCTTTACTTTATCCCACACATACTCCAGAATTTTTTTTTCTAAAGTATTTGGTTTTTGCTTTCACTCCATTTCTACATCTTATTGTCTGGTTGCATAGAATCTGTGAATAAAGCAGACATGTAGCTATATCCCATGAACCTCCAGCATGGAAGTCTAACCTGAACATCACATATTTATTTTATTTTTTTCACAGTTGAACTTTACATTTAAGGTAAACATCATAAAAATTATGGCCAAGAAATCTTAAAAGATTTTTGGCATAGTATTGAGAAAGAAATACCTGTATTATACAGGTATTTATTATACAGGTATTATTATACAGGTATTATTATACAGGTATTATTATTATACAGGTATTTATTATACAGGTATTATTATACAGGTATTATTATACAGGTATTATTATACAGGTATTATTATACAGGTATTTATTATACAGGTATTTCTTTCTCAATACTATGCCAAAAATCTTTTAAGATTTCTTGGCCATAATTTTTATGATGTTTACCTGATTATCTAGGCCAGAGTTTGCTTTCTCTAGACGAGATAAAGAAACCCATGGAAAGATCATGGGTCAGATACTAGATGCCACTTCGTACATGCTTTTCTGAGCCAGAACTAAATACTCACATTCCTTAAACTTTCTTTGTCTTCCTGAATATATTCCTTGTAATTAACATGACATCAGCAGATTTTCCCATCTCTAGCTTTTAAAATCATGTTAATCTTTTTATATTAACCTTCTTAGATGCCATACCTTAAAAACCTTTAAAGCCCATTTAGAAAGTCTGCATGTCTATGAGTCCTATCCTGATTCCTCATAATCAGAGGCAAGCTATTCCTTCTTAGAGAGCCTGGATGGTTTATGTAGTTTCTTTTTTAAAAATATTTTTGTTAATATGTTGCATGACCTAACCACACTCCTAGAGCTCTAGGGGGCAGGTGGTGGTCTCATCTGAGCGTATGCCATCGGACCAAGAAAAGGGTTTTATAAAGAGTTCCCACTCAGTAATGATTGAGTTTCCCTGTCCCACCTTTAATATACATTCTGTCGTAATGATAAGGTTCACATCAGAACATTCAGGAATATGGCTCTCGTTTCCTTAGTGCACAGTAAAGTGAAGCTCCATGAAGCTTTCTAGGAAGCGGGGATAAGCGTCACTTATTAGAACTGAGCCAACAATGGACTGATGAGGAAATGTTCAGTATTTTGCATATTTGAGCGTATATGTTCATATAGATAGCATATAACAATATTTTATTTAAAATCTTCACAAAAATGAATGCCATCAAATTAATTTAAATGCCTCCCCAATACATAAAAGTAAATCTGCTACAATCATATGTTATATAATACCTATTTTGTGAATCATGCATCTCAGTATATTACTTTGCTATTCTAAAATTATTGCTTAATTTTATGGAAATTTAATTGAAGTTGTTAATATATTTCATGACACTCTTTACGATATTTTGTGGAAATAACAAATAACAATGATTACACTTCACTTCTTTGAATGAAATAATTCATTATTTAGGCTGTATAAGTGCTATGCATAACAACTACCCTATCTACAGAGGAGTTAATTCAATGCACATGGAAGAACAGTTTAAATATTAAGTAATCAATCAATCATTCTCTCATCCTAGCTAATGAATGACTTAATTTTTTGTCTCTCTGTCTACAGAAAGATTCACCATAATCAAATTGGAATTTTTGAGAACATGAAGCAACTACAATTGACATCCCATATTCATGTATAAATTATATGTATATATACATATATATATATATTATAGTCCATAATAAGTTACATTATTTAATGGGCAAACAATGAGTTGTTATCCCCAATTCCCCAATGCTCCCCCTCTCCATTCCCAATCAGCTGGATATCCTCCTTAGTGGGCCTTCTGGATCAGTCCTTGGGGCAAGGGACCAAGGATAGCCTAGTATACAGCCCAGCTCTCCTGGCCCAAGTGTGTTGTTACTGAGGGGTGTCATGCCTCTGGATCATCTCCGCACCACGGCTGGAGGCCATGTATATTTTTAATGTTAGAGTTACTTCAAAATAAATTTAACAGATTAATAAAGATGTAAACATGCAAAGTCACCAACATCAACAGATTTAGTTGATATTATCTGCTCATATTTTATTAAGATATTGGGGTTCTTTCACAACTTTTTTTCTTTTTCAAATGTTGATCATTATGACAAACTTTGAACATATCAGAGTAATTTTACTGCTTGTCACCCAATGTAAAAAAATTACTTTTTACTACACGGGTAGGCAAAAAGCCTGAGTTATAGCTATAATAAGTTCATCTCTATAAAAGTAGCTTATAAAACTTAACTAAGGAATGGAGAGATGGCTCAGGAATTTAGGTGCTTGCTTACAAAGCGTAATGACCGGAGGAGTTCCATTCCCCAGTGCTCACATAAAGCCAGATGCAGAGTGGTACATGCATCAGGAGTTCTTTGCAGCATCTACAGGCCCTGGGGAGCCCATTCTCTCAGTCTCTCTTCTATCTCTCTCTGCTTAGAAATAAATAAATAAAAATATTTTTAAAAACTTAAATAAGGTTATGTTGGGCTTTTATACATGAATAATAATAACTATTATAGATTTAGATAATATGCAATTAAATCAGGAACAGATTTGAAAAGATTGTAACAACAATAAAAAAATGACAGGGTAGGAGGAGCTTTGAAGATCATCAGTAAAACGTTCTTGCTTCCAAAGCTTGCTGGTCCAGGTTCAATTCTGAGTGCCCACATGTTGCGGTCAGCTTTCTAGTTGCTGCCCAGAAAGAACCCAAAAAAAGTGGCTTGTAGAAGAATGGGTTTATTTGGCTTACGGACTCCAGGGGAGACTCCATCCTGGCAGGGGAAATGATGGCATGAGCAGAGGGCTGGACATCACCTCCGCCACAGCACTGCAAACAGCGGCAGGAAGGTGTGCCAAACACTGGCAAGGGGAAGCTGGCTTATAACCCCCATAAGCCCGCCCCTGACAACACAGCTTCATCAAGGCTGTAAAACCCAAACTGCCATCAGCTGAGGATCGATCTATCAGAACACATTCATTTGTTTGTGGGGGACACCTGGATCAAACCATGACACCACATAAATTCAGATACAAAAAAAATTGGTTTCTAGTGCTCATTTTTTGCAGTGCCAAGAGATCCTGTTGCATGCAAGCACAAACACATGCAAACAATTTAATTTATAAAAAAATTCAATCATATTAAAATCATGTTCCTGTTCCCTTACATGTCCAAAGCACAAGCTTACAATAGAATAGGTTGGAGAAAGATATTTTTGTTGATGTGATGGAATTAGAAAGTCTTATCTTGGAAAGGAGAGTTCTTACAAAGAAATCAACATTCTTGCAGGATTTTTCTCTTAAAAGAAACATATAAAAAGAAAATCTTGGAGATGTACTCCAAGACAATTCCATATTAGGTTTCTATTTTTCTCTCATGTCAATGTAAATTAAGCATGTGATGAATAATATGTGTATATGTATGTAACATATATATATATATATATATATATATAAATTGTGTATAATGAAATCTCATGATAAATATTCAAATATTATTTGTTTGATTCGAAATAGCTGTATAGGATTGATGAAGAAATAATCAAAATATCTTAATATTTATTCACCAATTACCCAATAATTTCTTGATGTCTTTGATTTTTATGTCATTTAGAAAACAGTTTGTGAGGGGGCATTTTGGGTTTTTGTTAATAATTTTTTTGAGTTCTCTGTAGGTTTTTGAAATTAGGCCTCTGTCAGAGTTGTGGCTGGCGAAAATCATTTCCCAATTTGATGGGGGTCTATTGGCTCTGAGTGTGGTTTGTTTGTCTGTACAGAAGCTTCTGAGCCTGAACAGGTCCCATTGGTTAAGTGTTTGTCGTATTCAGACAGCCCACGGAGGAGGATATCCAACTGATCAGGGATGGGGAGGGGGGGATATGAGGAATTCGGGATAACAACTCATGGTTTGCCCACTAAATAATGTAACTCATTATGGACAATAAATTTATATTTTAAAAAAAAGAAAACAGTTTGTGTTATTCAAAAGAGAAAAGTCCATAGAATAATTTAAAAAAAACACAAAGCTTTAAAATGTCCAATGAAATCATTTTACTCCATTAGATTGACAGAGTTCATAAATAGGAATTCTCGTGGCTTTCATTGACCATGTGGCTGTTCAAAAAATTTAAAGTCATAACCAAAAGACAGTTATACTTGAACACAAATATCTCTTCTCATTTAGTATTAGCTGTTTTCTAATTGGGCACATCAAAATTTTGTCAGCTCTTTAATCCTTTACAATATTGTATTGCAAACAACTCCATTGAAGCAGGTTCTTTACCTCTGAGCTATCATCTCCCCAGCTCACAATCCCAGTGAAAGATAAGCCTTAAAGCACATTTTCACAGTTTTTCAAAGAAATATGCAAGACTATCAAAACAAAGGAATTGGTATTAGAGATTGATGCTTACTAAAAGGCAATGCAGAGCAAGTACAAATGTGTCAGTATCATAACTTTGAACGAAAGATGATAATTTAAGAAAGTTCATTGTCTCCTCTGTTTAGAAAATAGTCTTTGCTTTAAATAGATTTACTTTGGCTTTTTTTTTTCTTTCTGGAAACTGATTATCCTTATAAAATGAGGAAATCCTGCAATAATAAAAAAAAGTGAAGGGAGAACATGTTGAAAACACAAGAATTAAAGTTGATTAGAAAATCCTTTAATAATGAAAAATCAACTAGATTTGGACTAAGGCCGATGAAAAGGAAAAGAAAGCAATAGGCGACAAAGCACTAGAGAAAAAGGTTCTTTCCCACGTGCCTCAGATAAGCCCTGAGCTTAGGTCAATAAATCTAAACAGTGGAACATGAGGAGAAATTGTCTTAATAATTCATTATAGAACTTTAATTAAAACATCTGAGCCAGCCCTCGCTTCCCTTCCTCCCACTCCTTGTGATCCGGGCAAACACTACAGGCAGTATGTCTAAAATTAAGATCCACTCTAAATTACTAAATTATACCAGAAGAAGGCCCAGATACAAATGTCAGGGACCTTAAAAGCAGAAACCTTACTACTGATATTCCCTGAAGTACTATGGTCATAGCAAAAAAGTTTTTCTTGCTTTTGTGATTGGGAGGAGCAGAATTTCTACAGGGAACATCTTTCCATGTCTACAGTTTTAATTGTCATCAGTTGTCAACCTTCTTCACTAGGAAAGGCATCACTTGTGGACAGATGTAAAGAATGACAAGCAGACATGCATCTACTCCTTCTAGTAAACAATATGGTATTTTTACAAAAATGCATCCTCGGACAATATAACCAGATATATATGAAATAGCAAAGACACGGAGAAAGAATATATTAACAAGTAATCCTGGAGGAAAATACTAAAAAAATGTAGTACCCATAGAATATTTTATGTAATATCTTCACAAAGGTTTTATTAGAGACATCCATATTGAAAAACAGACTTCGTTATATAAAGAGCAGATGAGTAAGTAAAAATCACTTGGTTACTGAAAAAGAAATATCAATTAATAAGCTGCATAATACTTTAGCAGGGCTAAAACCCAACTCTTTGATGAACTGGCTAAAGTAGGTGAGGCACTCTTCTACAGTTTACTAACTCGTACAGTTTCAAAACTGTCTATGAAATCATTCTCTTTCATCTCTAGTACACAAATGAGGAAACTGAGCAAGACAGACTTTGAATAACTTTCATATGATGACAAGTCACTGTTCTAAGTAGCCTAAATTTGAAACCTTGTGGTCTGTGACTGAAGCAGATACATACCAATTGGCTTCAGTGACCTTGAAGACAAAGTAAAAGGAATGTCCAAACATTTAGATTAAACTTTTGAAGAGATGCCCATTAACTGATAAATGGATAATGATGGTGCGATGCGTATACACAATGGAGTTTTATTCAGCTATAAAGTAAAATGAAATGTGCAGAAAAATTGATCTGGAAAAGATTATGATGAGATAACCCAGGCTCAGAAAGTCAAATACCACATGTTAACTCTCATTTGCAGACACTAGTTTCAAATTGTTAGAACTGTATGTGAGTAGGAGTAAGAATCAGAGGTAGAGACCAGTAAGGTAGAAAGGAGCCATGAGAGAAAAAAAGGGAGGCTTCAAGGGAGGCGATAGTAGATACCTAAGTAGAGGGTCAGAATACTGGGGATGGAAGGGCCTGAGTAGGGGCAGGGAAGGGGGATGGAGCATAGGAGGGGTGGGGAAGGAAGGCTAATCAAAATTAAAGATGTTATGAATAAGTCATTATGGAAACCTTCAGTAGATAAAAAAATATACATGTTAAAGAAGAAAAAGAGCTTGAGCACAAGTTCCGTGTTGGGTGGAAAACACTGCACTCAGAAACCATAGATTGTTACAGAACATTATCATTGACAGGGTAGGATATCAACCTTGGAATTAGTCACAGACGCTCCCAATGGCCCCCAAATAGTATAGACTATTACCAAGACTTTGGCCACCAGTTATGTGGTAAGACACTCTTGCTAAAGGCACTAAAGGATTGGAATATAGGACACCAAGAGACCAGTTTGGAACTGTGCCTCCTTTTTTTGAATGTCATATTCCTCAAAGTGTTTGCAGCCTGCTGGGGAAGAAAAGCCATCAACAGGAATAACCAAGAGTTGTCCTTATAAATAATAATCGGTCCATACAGGCAAATGTGCAATATGGCACAATGGTGACATGTCTGTTAAGGAGAACACCAATTGCTCTCTGATTGGATTGGAGGCCTGCTCCATGGGAAGGAATTCCTGCCTGGTACTGAAAACCTAGTGCAAAGCTTGTGGTCAAGGAGGTCATAAGCGCTAGAGTGAAGCTACTACTGTTGCTTGAGTAAATAAATATATGATACACTCTTAATATTTCTATTTATGCCCATATATTGCTGTTATGGTTTGATCCAGGTGTCCCTACAATCAAATGATTGTGTTCTCAGTGATGGATCCTCAGTTCGGGAATTAGAACCTCGCTAGAGCTGTGTTGGGGTGAGTTTATTGGGATTTTAACCAGCTTCCCCTAGCTGGTTTGGCACACCTTCCTGCCGCTATTTGCAGTGCTGTGGAGGAGGTGATGTCCACCCCTCTGCTCATGCCATCGTTTTCCCTGCCAGGATGGAGTCTCCCCTCGAGTCTGTAAGCCAAATAAACCCATTCCTCCACCAGCTGCTTTTGTTTGGGTTCTTTCTGCACAGCAACTAGAAAGCTGACCACAACAATTGCTACTTTCATTTGCAGTTAGAGAAGCTTCTTTTTTCAGAGAGTTGTGACCACTGTGGTGATTCAAAACTTACCACAGTGCTGAGAAGTGACAGTGGAGTGCTCAGCACTGAGTGAGACATCTCTGTGACATCTCCCAAGGCTCAAGGACCATTGCAGAAGAGGTGGTGGAAAGATTGTACGATCCAAAGATGGGAGGAGTGCATTAGAATCTTGTCTTCCAGTCACAAAGTGGCCATTGCATTTATGACCTGGCTGTGGTTTATGCTACCTATAGGAGACCTGCATAACACGAGAACATCCAAAATGATAACATCAAAATATTTGAGGAACTAGTTGGAGAGGAGAAGGGGTGGATATAAGAGGGGCAAAGGAGAGTGGTAGTTGGGATTATGATCAGGGTGTATTATGTACATGTAGAGAAGTGGTCAATTGTTGTAGTCAGTTACATGCTGCTGGGATGAATCTCCAAACCAGACACAATTAGGGGGAGGAAAGTATTGAAGTAACAGTCCTATTTGTATTATCTGCATTTGAATCAATTGTAGTATAAAGGAAATATATTTCAAAGTATATGAAACAACTGGTTCTTAATAAATACCACTTATTATTGTGATTGTATTTATGCTAATGTTTCTATAGGCTTCCAAGTCATCATTGTGCTGCAGTCTGTCTGACCCATACTTTAAGCATATGCTCAACGCTTTCACTTTGGACAGTATGTCATTCCTTCCAGGAATATTTGTAGAAGTATCCCTTTTGCTTTATGAAATATTCCATCCAGAGCTAATTGGCAATGTGAAAATACAGTCTTCTGACCACCATGATTTCCAACCAGGATGTGAAGAGAATCGTGTATGGAAAGCACAGTTGTAGTAAAAACTAATGACAGTTTTCTGCTTTAGCACAGGCTTCAACCCTTTCCAGACTATAGACAAAACTTTCTATCTTCAGAACAAATGGATTAAAATTATGTATAAAAGTAAACTTGGACCAACATACTTCTTATGTGGATTTGTTATACCTCATGAAAAATTTACTCAAGATATGTGGAGCTCTTTGCTTAAAATAAGTTTAAATTTTCATCTCGAGGAGACAGTATATTAATGATATTTAATATGATTTTCTTAGAAACAAGAACCATGAGGTGCCCATACATGTTTTCGATATATAAAACACACACATTTTAGTTGTCTTTATTAAATTTTATTTCTGAGGCACACTCTAGTTAAAGTAATGCCACATTACAATTTGTGCTGTAACTACAATGGGGAAATTGTAATTCCCTGAATAAATGGTTATATGCCTGGCACCGCAGATTTAATCCTCTTGTTAGTGAATATTCTATCTCCCCCAAAGAACACAAAAGCACAAACAACAGTAACAATTGGATATGGACTTAAAAACCAAGTTAAGCTCATTTACTCGTGAATGGATAACTCCCTGTAGTACATGGTTTGTTGCTGAAACTTTAAGAAGGTCTGTCCCCATCCCTGTTGGAATGTGGATGTATTAATGCAAAGCAAAATCTGGCTGCTGATTCTGCACTGTTGTATGTGGACAGGCTCGTACAAACACCATGAAAATCGGGCAACATTTTAGAAGACAGAGTATTAATCAACCACCAGGGAGCTCACCCTTTATTAGACCCCCTGAGGATTCCCAAAGTATTTTCAGTGGAGCAATCCTAATGCCTGTGGCTCACAGGGCTTTGGTGTGTTAAGCTCAACTGCAATTTATGTTGGAGAAGAGGCAGGAAGCTTTGAAAAGAATGTGGCAATGTATAGCTGTAGAAAGGATGGATTCATTGCTTTTTCCCAGGTTTATTTTATTTGACAGAATCCTACTTATGTCAGAGGGTTTTAAGTAGTAGATAAGGGAGAGTGTCTAGCTCTTGACAGTTAAAGAAACTGCATATTTGCAAATAGAACCAAAGGTGAAGGATAACCAAAAAAATGTTGGGTTTCAAAATTTTTGTGATAAATTGGTCTTGTTTATACTTGATATGATGTTAGGTGGCCATAACAATGGTTGCTTTTTTTTTTTCTTCTGTTACCTTTTGGATTTCTTCAATAACACATCCCATTTTAATATCATTGACATTTCTAGCCTTATATACAATAATTAAAATTGAGATAAGTCTTTCAAAATACATGGTTACTAGCTGTTTAGTGAGAGAACTTTCTAAACTCGACCATCTGCACTAGGAGATCTAGCCCAGTAGGTGATGACACACTCGTTTCAGCTATGTATGACAGATAATTAAAGTTGTATATTAATTTTAAGAATCTGTGAATTAATTTAACTATTGGTATTGTCTGCTCATTATTTCATAAAGTAGTTTTGAGTAGTAAAGAAGATAAATACATTCATATTTTTGGTAAGAACTAAAATCTGCATAAAATTAAAGCAAGAAAGATATAATCTCTATAATACAAAGATGCTTCATTGCTCAACAATAAAACTGTCTGTGCACTGATTTTGTTGAACCCTGACTGGCTCACACCTTACTCAGTCATATATATTCTTAACAACAGCAAGCAAACATTACTCTTAAGCGGTGATGAATACTTTGATGAACTATTCCTTTCACAAGCAAATGAGATAAAGTCTAGAAAAACTCGAAACCATCTTTATCTCATATTTGGTTTTCTAAGAGACAATTTCCTTTGTTCCAGCCTGCTGAACTATTCTGTGCTAAAAGTAATTCTGTGTTGGTGCTGATAAACACTTGGTGATTTAATAATGCTGTGATACTATTGGCTGTAGTGTTCAACTCACACCAGATTCTAGTTGCTCTCTCCCTCTGCAGGCGCCTTCTCCCCTCCGCCCTCCTCTCTAGTCTCTTTAACTCCCTTCCCTTTTCCTTGTCTCACTCCTTCCTTTCTTTACCCTGTCCCATAATTTTCAGATTGAAGGTAGAATAGTTGAGGCATCTCAGTCCATGTTGCCTTCTCCTTATTCTCTTCCTTTCTCTACTTAATTTCCCTTCCTCCCCATTCTTTTCTTCCATCTCCTCTCTACTCATTCCCTCCTCACCTCTTTCCTCTTCTTTTTCTCCCTCTCTATCTCAATGAAAGAAAAAGAAAAAAAAAACAGTGTGTTGTTCTCCAAATTAAGAAATCTTTGATTTACAAAAAAAAGATCTAGTTAATATATTTGAGAAATGGTTACTAGAATATATTTTATTGTGGAGAAGCACTTTATTAGTAGGATCATAATTTTTAAGAAAAACTTCGAATCAACTGGTTAGCATTATTTTTTCTTTCTGGGATCTAAAAGATTTTGTCCCAGAGCTAAATGTGAACAATATGGTATTTGAAAGGTTTATGGAGACACACTTTGTAAAGAGTATGGATAAAAGGGTACCAGCCCCTGATGAAGGTCTTGAACTTGTAGGCTATAAACTCTCACTGGAAATACGATAGTGTTTTTCTTTTCAACTATGCATATAGAATATAGAAATGATCATTGGGACCCATAGAGACACTGGTGTTGAACAAATGACACTATCACCAAGCTTAGTGCTGGGAAGAAAACTATGTCCTGTTAAGGAAGACAAGGCTGAAGAGTGACAGGCAGGGGTATACTGTAGTTTGATCAGGAAGTGTCTCAATGAGGAGGTGACACCAGAAACCATACAGGTGTTCAAGGAAGATTGTACTAGACATAGAGCCATACAATGTGGAAAGAAAGTTGCAGCAAGAAAACTAGGAGGCCATTAAGGGTGGTTTATCAGCTACTATAATTGTGTAGCAAGTTTATGTAGCTCAACATAGGCTCTCTACACTAGATCAGCAATGGGTCACTAGCAGGCTGTTGTATAGCAAATTCCAATGAAATGAAGCTTCTCCTCACGAGGGAGTAAGGGAGGCCACAGAGACTCGGGAGGTCAATTCTGAGTAAGTTTAAACTTAAAGGGTCATAAGACAACTTCTCAGGGTAAGAGGAGTCATAAGAAACAGTTGAGGAGAAGAGTCTGACTAATGTTGTTTAGCACTTTTCTCTGTATCCAATAAGTTTTTTTTATTTAATAACTAATTTCAATAGCATATAAAATTTAACTGATTATTTTCATCAGTGTTATAATATTCATGAAGCTAGTCTTTTAAAATAATTCATTGAGTGTTGTCTATGTTCTTTATAATATTGAGATAAAATGTGTCAACTTCCTGATTCTTATCATTAAACATGCATTTACAATATGTTGGCTAGAAATTGGTAAATATATTTTAACAATAGGTTTGGCAAAATGTAAATCTTAAATTGGTTGATCATGTTTTCTCCTTAATGATCCCATTCCAGTGCTTTTCATGAAATATACAGGAATGTCTAACATTAGGAAACAGTAATACTAAAAGTATAATAGCAAAATGAGTGTGAGCTTACTGTCCCCCCCCTCCAAATTATTACATTCTGCAGGCCACAGATGGCCAGTCACATAGCATGATGGGAGAAACTACCAGAGCTTTGAAAAAGAAGTATTTGCTTTAATTGTGGTAAGGAAGTTAGGAAAAAGATGAGGCCAGAGAATACCTGGGGAGGATTATCTGAACTTCTCTGGAACCCATTGTAAATATGTAAGTTGCCAGATCCTCTTGGCATCCTCTGGTTTGTGCTTGTTAATTTACAAGCCTAATGTCACAAACATATATCTCTGTGTCCTACTATAAAATCCCTTTGTAATGGGGCCTTGTGGTCAAATGCTTTATCTATCCTTGTAAATTCCTAAATTCATAATTTAGCAATAAATGAAACTCCACTCTCCTCTTGCTGAAGCGGCTTTGTCTGTTTGTCACGGGGAAAATTCTATCATCAAAGCAGTATGATAAATTTATGATACTATGATAGCATACACTAAGTGATATGAGAAACGCAAAGTTTTGCCAGCACAAGTATAATTTTGCTGTTAATAACTTGAGTTTTTGGTATGGAGGGCCTTGTTTTTCAGACTTGTTTTCTGGTTTTGTACTCTGACTGCAGTTATCCATTGTTTATCTGCCGACATTGCACCCAGGCTTAGAGATTAAGGATGGAATGATAATTTACGGAGATGCACTTAACAGCGCTGTAAACATTAATACAGTCATAGACACCCAGATCATGCTGCTCTCTTCAGATACATGAACATGTGTACATGTTAATATGCTTTAATGAGCTATTGTGCTTTAGCACTACAAAGCACTAGGAGTGTCAGATTTTCCTATGACTGTCATATATATCTATTACTGATCTTTTTATAAACCCTACTTAATATTAATCACTAGAATTGGATCACCAGCAAACAAAAAATTAAATTCTACTCTGATGACAACTTACTACAAAGCAATTCTACAAGTATTAATGTTGTCTCTTAGAGTACTTATGTTTTTCTTTTCTTCTTTTTTTTTTTTCTTTTACAAAGCAAGGTTTCATTGTAGCCGTGCTGACCTGAAACTTACTCGGTATTCCAAGGCTGGCCTCCTAACTCAGCCTCCCAAGTGCTGGTACTATAGACAGCATGACCACACCTGGCTAGAGTTTTTACTTCCTTACTGACATATCTAGCTAATAGTAATAATAATAAAAATTAATCAGTACTTTCTATGTGGTTTACTTAAATCATTTAATTCTAAAATGATACCCAGAGGCTTGTGAAAATGGCTCTGTTTTATGAATATTGATTTATTTAAAGATTCACATCCTAAGTACAAAAAAAAATTGGTCTTGCTCTGGGTCTCTCTTGTTACTTCCTTTTTATAGTTAGCAAAAGGACCCAGTTTTCACAAACCTGTCATGTATTTAGCATATTTCTGTGGCATATTTTTAATGTGAACGAAATGCAAAATTTCCTACAAAAGAATTCTAACATACCACCATATAACCGTGGCCCTAAGTGTATTTATATCTAGGGATAACAAAGGAGATGGATAAGTGAAAAAACAATAAGAAAATTTTATTAATAAGAAGGAATTTTTGCTATTTGTAAATGAGACAACAAAATACACATGCAATTTTATCATCTACCTATGCTGTCTGTCATCTTTCTATCTAGATATTTATCTATCTACCTATGATAGACTACATACACAAGAGCAAATCCAATACTTTCAAAGGCCAAAATGTGGACAGGAATGTACGCTGGGTCAATGTTTTGAATATCAGCAATGAGTAGGCATAGCAGATTAGTGGCAAGGGCCGAGAGAGGGAGCGAAATACAACACAAAGACTACACATATGTCAAAAACAAGTTCAAACAAACTAGAATTGCAAAGCTATGCAAAATTGAGTTTGGTTCCCAGGTTATAAAAAAAAAATAGTCCCAGGGAATCTGGAATATCACTGTCTTGTTCACTTTGGGTTCTAGGCACTTTGGGAGAAAATTGTGCAGTATAATCTTGAGAGAACAAATAAAGCACATGAATTATATGAGTTTTTCATACCCAAATATGTTTTAATTATATTTAATATTATATACTAGATTTTTTAATTCTTCTTATGTGAAATGTCATATATATCATATATATATATATATATATATATCATATATTAATAAGCAGTTAAAGGGTATTCTGCTGTTGGACAACACACTAAAGACTATCTAAAAATATTTGACCATAAACCATTTGGTTGGTAAAAGCATATCTAAGCCCAAGTTTAAAACTTCTACAAATGGAGCTTAAGAGGTTTCTCAGTGGTTAAAGACACTTGATTGCAAAGCCTGATGGCCTAGGTTCGTTTTCCTAGTACTATCATAAAGCCAGTTAAACAAAGTGGTTCATGCATTTGGAGTTTATTTGCAGTGGTAGGAGGCTCTGGCATGCCTATATTCTCTCTCTCTCTCTTTTTTTTCTCTCTCTCTTTGAAATAGATATATTCTTTTAAATTTCTACAAAAGCTATAAAAACTACATATGAACAGATGACTTTAAGTCAAGATCATTCATATGAAAGTAAAATGTGCCATAAGAATTCATATAAACCTATCAATTTTATCACTATCAAATGACTATGTGACTTTTCAATTAGTAAACAAAATACATTTATACAAGGCACAAATTATGCTGCGTGTTATAAATGATTTATCATCTTTTGGCAGTTTTGTCCTGGAAAATATTCTTTTGGATTTGTTATAATAATAAAAACCAGAGAAATCTAAACCTATTTCTGCAGTCACCATCCACATGTGATTAAAACATGAAAGGAGAATTTAACAGTAACAAATGAATATAAGGTCACAAAGATTCCTTTTGTAACATTGAGCATTTCCTATTTCATTGAAGAATGGGGAGGCAAGAACTACAACAAAGAAACTATCTGAAACTAAGACATTATGATAGCATCAAGAGTGAATTCAACATATCTACCACACCACACTCACCTATATAGTCAGACAGGAAAGCCACTCAGTTTGAGAAAAACAAGAGCCAGAAATAAGCATTCCCAAAGGAAAAATTATGTAATAGGATACAACACATACAATGGGAAGAGGGAGGAGGAAATAAAAGATAATAAACATGTGACATGAGTGAAAGTGGTTTATAAAATGTAAAACCGAATATTATTTTTTATGTGATAAGGATATCAATATGAGTATCATTTAAGAGATATATCTGCTATTGTAGTAATCCTTTCTTCCAATGGAATAAGGGAAATAAAAATGCCTATTATAAAAATAGCACGCTTGTTCTGAAGAATCCATTTTATGAAGCAGACTCCATTTTATAAAGCAGACTCCATTTTTAGACTTACTTCCCCTCCCTAAAGAATGTCTAATCACAAACACCAGGAAGTTAAAAAAAAAAAGACACCATATAAGGAAGCATATGGCTGTCCTGGAATGTGGGCTGGCCCTGGGATGTGGCTCCAAGGAAGTAACCAATCAAGAGGCATACAGATACAGGAAAGGAGCCAATAGAAATACCACACACCCTGTGACCTAAGCTATATTATAATTAGATAGCTTCTGTCCATAAATACCCTGCTCCTTTGTTCTTTGGGGCTCCATCTTGCCTAGACATTCATCTGCCTGCTTGTGGAGCCCGACTGCGCAGCCGAAGAATGAAATCCTCTTGCTTTTGCATCTGCTGGTGTGATTATTGGAGTTTTGGGGTACGCTCTCCTGAGAGAGGCCTTGGGGGGTCTTTCATTTGGGATTTGAGCGACCCCCTACTCAAATAAACACCACCATCAGGAGGTAAGTCCTGCCGGCATTTCACTTTTTCTGTCTGTACCGTACAGATCTGTACTAGAATCTAGAGAGGGGTTGACGGACCCGGTAACTCTCTGATTCTCCGCCCTGGGGGACGCCTCAGGGACATCTGGAGGATGAGGATGAGGGGGCAGTCATCCTCCCAGAAGGAGATTACTCCCGTGCCTCCTTCTGTCTATCTGGTTTCGGTTTTTCGCCGATCTGTGCCGCACAGCTTCTGGCCCTGAGTGTCTGTCTGTGTCTTTGTGTCTGTGTGTCATATTTCTTGTTAATTGCACCTGCGATGGGTCAGTCACAGAGTA
Organism: Zapus hudsonius; assembly: GCA_004024765.1. Taxonomy (NCBI): domain Eukaryota; kingdom Metazoa; phylum Chordata; class Mammalia; order Rodentia; family Dipodidae; genus Zapus; species Zapus hudsonius. Next base: position 186 of record PVHP010035028.1, on the reverse strand, counting down.
CACCCTTGAGTTTAACTATAGATCATTGGAAAAAAACGTTAGAGAGAGCTCATAATTTATCAGTGGAAAAAAAATGAATTACTCTTTGTACTGTTAAATGGCCTTCTTTTAATATGGGATGGCTAAAAAAAGATACTTTTAACAAATCTGTTATTTTGCAGGTCAAAAACAAGATTTTCCTCCCAG
>PVHP010035027.1:0-18734 GCA_004024765.1 Zapus hudsonius | reverse complement strand
AAGGGTGGTTCATCTCCTTCCAGGATGCTAGCTCTCTTCCCTTGTCTTGTTGGTGGAATTGGGTTTTCCCCAGCTCTCTCACTGCCTTCATGCAGTTCATTTTGTATCCATCTTCTGGAAGTCTCTTCTCAATGAGAAGTCCTGATAGTGGAAAGTTGCATCTGAACTTATGTAAATTCACACACACACACACACACACACACACACACACACACACACACCAGCGTTCCTTCCATGTATGAAATAATTTTCAAAATGACAATGCTCATGTTAAAATATCTCTGATGAGGTTTTTTTTTTCCACATGTATTACCAAGGGTCCAGAGTGGGCGTTGTAAAAGGCAAGTAGACCTCCAGAAAGTTTTGGTGTGCTTTGAGAGTGTTCAGGTTCTTCAAGGAGTGACTGCTTCCCTCTCACTCCTCTCGTGCAGAAAAGCAAAGTGAACTTCTGAAGAAGAAATTTGCTCTTGGAATAAAATCTGCCCCTCACACTTCCTCTGTCCTCCTTGGAAGATGTGTGTGCTTTTACATGCTCAAGTGTATAAGCAAGCCTGTTTCCTGGTTATTACTCATCCTACCTACTGATTCAAAACTTCCTGAAAGAGTAATTTTAATTAAGATAAAATAAAAAAAATCAAAAATACCTTTTAATGTTGTCATGGAAGTGTATATACATCTTGATACACAGATTTCCCAGATCTGCCCAGTGAAAGTGAAAAACAATGTCATATATAGCCTTTCTGAATCTACCTGACATACAGTCCCCCCAATCCAGCAGTGGGGTGCAGGTGGAGAGAGAGTGCCCTCTACTGAGTAGGAAGAAATGGGACTGTGATAACCAGGACCTCTTAGATCTTCAACCCCCCCTTTATTATGCTTATCTTCATTTGAAACAGTTTCAAACAAATAATATGAACTTATGTAAGTACTTATAAAACTTTTGTACATTTATAAGTTACATGTAAGTCTCTTTCTGTGTGTTTGTATACACTCCTCTTAATTGAGGCACTGTATAGTATCTCTGAGGCCCATTTCTTTTGTTTTAAATGATGTGATTTTAATCTAAGTCTTTAAGATGATTCCTTTTACAAGACTGGCTTCTTAAAATAATCATTATTGACTCGTGTATAAAACAAATATAATAATTTGACGTGACTAACAGTTTAAATGATCAATAGGAAAGATTTTAATTGGCATCATAATTATACATACTTGTGAGATGCAGTATGATATTTCAATAATGCATGTAATATATATTGTTCAAGCATAATTTCTATTTTTAAAATCACTTCATTTGCTTATTCTTTTACCTCCTGTCTTTCTATTATTCATAAGTATGATAAATTGGTAAGCTGTATAGTAGAACACTAAAACGTAGAGGAAGGTTAGCTGACAGGGGCCGGAGACTTTGAAGCATAATATTGATCCAGTTGGAATGTTTATAGTGAAGATAACTCCACCACCATTGGCATGACTTTTTGTTCAAGTCTGTGTTGTGTTTATAATAGAGCAATATATACATAAATGCCATATATAAGATATCTGTAAATCATACACAGAGCTTATGTCAAAGCATATATATATTCTAAAATGGCTATAGTCAAATAGTATAACATTTTAAAAATATCTTTATTATGAATAAGTATATGCATGGTATGAGCAAATCTTGTGAAGGTGTCCCCATTTCCCTCCTCTCTGTCCCCTACCCACTGGGGTCCTTCCTCAGTGTGAATACTGGATCTGTCCATTGGCTAAGGGGGTATGAACTGCACCAGAGGTAGCCAGATTTTCTTTTTTTTTTCTTCCACCTTTGTGTATTGTTGCTGAGGGGGACAATGTCTCTGGATATTCTCCCCCACTATGGATATTACATTCTTTCTGCCCCCTCTTCCGATCAGTTACCTGAGTCATAGTGGGTGAGTTCTGAGTCTGCTTTGTTGTTGAGATCTTAAGTATCTCTAGATCTTTGCCCTGGGTTGTGTTGGGTATCTTTGGTGTCTGTCTCCATTGACCTTTCATGGGTTACCAGACTTGCTGTGGTGATTGGTCTCCTGTTTGTCTCCTCACTTTCTGGTAGGTTTCATTTGGGCCCTATGTGAAAGCTAGGTGTGGTTTGTCATCTACCAGGATGTCAGCCATCATCCCATGTCTTGTTGGTGGAATTGAGTTGTCCCCAGCTCTCTCAATGCCTTCTGAAAAATATAAACAGGGTCTCCCTTGGAGAGTGAGATCAATATAGGTTAAATGAGATAACATTGCTATTTCGGTTAGCTCCTAATGGGTGTAGCCTCTCTGTAGCTCTCTGGTAGTGGGACTTTCCCCTAGGAGCACAAGTTCTTGGTCCCCATAGGATTATGCCATGGATCCCAGTTCCAGTTAAGGGTTCCTTGTCACTGATCTCTTAGCTAGTCAGTAAGCCATTGATTACCCTCCTCGGTTTAGTGCCACTATTGTACAAATGAGCATTTCTTGACTTGCTGGTCTCTTCCATACAGCTGTGTGTTCAGCATTCTTGTGACAACTGTCTATATTGTATATCAGTGGTCTCTGCTTTCTCCAAATATCATTGATCAATTTCCCCTGGCAGCTCATGCAACATCTTCCAATGGTGCACATGCTACCATCTGGGAGCTTGTTACCATTCTGTATCTAGCAGGATCTCTTGGTGTTGTTTGATGACAGTCTGTGGTTTCTTCAGCAATAAGGTCTTACCTTAGGCCTGGTACAGGTATTCAAAAGCTTTGACAGAAGTCTGTCATGTTTTGGGGACCTCGTGGGTCTCTTTGAGCTTAAAATTAATACTGTCACATATATTAGTAGTTTGATTCTTTTTCCCTCTGGTTAGATTCTCCTGTTTGCATATTGGTTTAAGAAAAGAGTGTTTATTTCAACACATGGTGTTGGGATGATTAGATATTAAATAATGAACTCTGACTTTCACCTCAAATCATATGTCAATATTAACTCAAAATAGATTATAGATTAAATGTAAGAGTGGAAATCATAAGACTAATTAATAATAAGTGGCAAAATTACCTCCTTTTCATAGATCTATTCAGAGACTCATAGAGTTGAAGAGTAGAAGTCCCACAGGTAGTAGGTATAAGAACCCAGATAGGGGTTTGGCTATACCCAAAGACAAGGCCTTATCTTCCCAATGAAATTGTTTCCCTCCATGTGCTTCATGTCCACATTAAACACAAGCTTCCTGAGATCATATTTCACTCATTCTCCTCTTGCCTACATAAACTGGGGACATATTTGCTTACTGGAGATCCAAATTTATAAGCAATAAGGTTTATATGGGGCTGGAGAGGTGGCTAAGTGGTTAAGGTTCTGGCCTGCAAAGACTAAGGACTCAGGTTTGATTCCCCAGTACCCATGTAAAACCAGCTGCATCAGGTAGTGCATACATCTGGAGTTCATTTGCAGCTAGAGACCCTGACATGCCCATTCTTTCTCTCTCTCAAATAAATAAATAAATAAATAAATAAATAAATAAATAAATAAATAAATAAATAAATAAATATTTTAAATGTTTATATGGAAAGAAGTGACATTTCTATACTGTCGATGGCTTATTTCTCTATTACAGTTTTTCTTATCTGTCTACCTAGCTTTTTAAAGGAGGCAAGCTTTAAGAGTTAAGAATTACTCACCCTCCTTTAAAGGCATTCATTCTGGATGCATATCAACCACATTGGGAGCTATGACGAAGTGACAAAGTTCTTTCTCATCTTTGACCATCAGGGATCTTCAGGCAACATAAAGTGAAATGTCAGATAAAGACTTTCAGAATGTGATAAAATACTCGGCTTGGGAGTCAGTATCTCAGAACAGGTTCTGCAGTCCCTTGTTAACTGGTGCTGAGGAAGTCCTTGGATTTCTCACACAGTGGTCTCCTCGCTTGTAAGATAGGTGTGGACCAGGTTATCCTTAGGGTTCTCTGCCATCATCGCCTCTGTTCAGTGCAGCGCACATGAACTACTCTGATGGCACACCGAAGCCTCTCTTGTTTGCAGACTGCAGCCAGGACCTGTTTCAGTGCCGCACAGGCAGGTGCCTTTCTTACAGCCTTGTGTGTGATGGATACGATGACTGTGGAGATCTCAGTGAAGAACAAAACTGTGGTAAGTAGCATCTTTTCCCTTAAGGTTTTCATGAAAAACCACAGAAGTTGATAACCATGAACTTGTAGCTCTCTATTAATTTGACTAGCAGGCTCAGTTACCAAGTGGCTAGGTTTCCTACTTTTAGGAAGGAACAAGTTTATTTAAGCATTTCTCAGTCATGTTTTCTTTGGTGTCGTTGTATTGCTTCTTACCTAAACAGTCATTCAAGGGAATTCTATGGAAGTGAGATGGAAAGATGGATAAAGTTGTTAAAGTGTCAATATATTTTTCTCTCTCTGTGTGTCTTGTTTCTCTTTGAGCCAGTAGCTTATGCTTGGATTTAAGCTCTTGAGAAAAACTTTGCAGGAAGATATTGCAAAGTCTAATATGGAGCCAAAGACCCTTCCTACATTTGATTCCTAAGCACCTTAGGGACTCTGGCACTGAGGGTTAGGATGACACCTTGGTATGCATGCAGATACTCATAAGATCTTTAAAAGCACAAGCCTACCTTCTGGAGAGCCATATTCAATTCTGCATGAAGCATCTTGAACCTAATCCATCACAACTACTCCTACTTATTGATCTGTTTGGCTTTGTGATCAGTTTTAGGATTTTAAGCATCCTATTGTTGAGTGACAGTAAGGGCCATGTGAGACAGGGAGGGACACTGAGCAGGCAAGGAGGCAATGGTTCTCATTAGAAGGCATCAGCAGGAATGTTGGATATGAACTGAGGTGCAGTCTAAGGGGTGTCTTGGGGTGGTGAGAGTAAGGAATAACCCCATCCTAGGTACTGTGGTAGCTTCTGGGAAAACTGTCTAACTTTTTCTCACTGCCTCCATGAAATGTTGAAAACTGCAGGTATCCAAACCATTAACTGGTGACCAGAGAGATGTAGGTTCTGTTCTGAAACTGACTAGATGTGTGACACTTGGTGAAAATAGTGTTTACACAGATGTCATATTTCGTGTTCAGAACCTCACTGTTTTGGAGAGATGGCTCAGCAGTTCAGAGCATTTCCTGAGCAAGTATGAGGGTCCGAAGAGGCTCTGAGAGAGACTTATCCAGAAGCCATAGAAACAGCTGGGCATGGCCGTGCGTGTCTGTAGCCTGGGTCTCTTGGGGAGCAGAGATGAAAAAAAACCCAGCAAGCTCTGGGGTCAGTAAGAATAGGCAATGGATTGGGAACCCAACATCCCCCCTGGCAGGTGTATGGGGTGCTTCATGAGCACATGCATGCACGTACACACACACACACACACACACACACACACACACACCCTCACAGCTCATCTAATCCCCTCCCTCCTTTTTCTACTGAAATAGGAGGAGATGAGAACATGGAAATGGGTTGTTTAGTAGCTAGCTGGTCATGAGTATGTCAGTGAAGAGGAGCTGAGTTATGAGTATAGTATGTGAAAAAGGAAGACCATTCAGCAAAAAGCCTCTGAAGATAGGCACATATGTAGTCTGTTCCATCAAGGTGGCTATGGCCTTCTCTGAATGGGGGTAATTACGACCTACCCTTACTCCCTGTCATTGGTAGACTGGGCATCTTCTAGCTCAAGTTCCCACATCTCACCTTTTGTGTTGTTTTTCTTTTTTTCTCTGCACCATGTTTTCTCCATACTCACCCTTTAAGATCTGTGGTCACTTGGGAGCCTTGGGCTCTGTTCATGAACACCCATAATACTTCCTCATTCTTACATCCACTATTTGTGAATCAATATACATCTCTTCCCACTCCACCCTCTTTATGAGGCACGGTACCATTTAGTCATGTTTGATCTCAAACTCAGTATGTAGCAAACCTAGCGTTGAACAACTCCTGCCTCTGCTTCCCATGTATCGGCTTTACAGGCATGCACTATGACACCCAGCCTCACAGAGTTTTAAAGAGCTGTTTGTATTACTTCTCATAGCAAAGCAGCCTATGGATCCTTCCTTTTAAGAGAGGAAGCTTACCACTTAGTGGTATTCCTCCCTCCCTAGGAATATGTCAATTAGGGGAGGCAGGAAGAAATCATGGAAATGATATTTTTCCTCCAAGCAATTCTTTCTAATGGGAGTTCTGTTGTGGGTTAGTTCAGTCGAATACCTAGGCTTAGGGTGGAAAAACGCACTTGCTTTTCCTATTTCTTGGGGAGATAGTTCTTAGAAATTCTTGGAAACAGAACAGATCCATCGAGTCACCTGCCTGCAGAGTGAAGCACACGTCTCACGTCTCTTTGAGTCCATGTCAAAGTCACACAATTTTCATAAGTAAAGGAAACAAAATATGACAATATTAGCAAACTGAGGGTCCTGGGAAAGCTGGGCAGGGTCACCACTTATGTGAGCAACGGACACGCCCCACCTGCAGCGTTGTGAGCTGTGAGGTTTCACTTTAACTGTCAGACTCATTGTAGGGATGTTATGGGAGATGCTAGAACGATGGGAAGAGAGTCTCGTTCACTGGGATGGTGAGCCACATACTTCTAAGCGTTTTCATGCTGTTCTGCTCCATCGTAGTGAGTTCTCTTTTTCTCCAGATTGCAACCCCACGAGGGAGCATCGCTGTGGGGATGGGCGATGCATTCCGGCCGAGTGGGTGTGTGATGGTGACCATGACTGTGTGGACAAATCCGACGAGCTCAACTGCTGTGAGTCCCTGAGAATTCTCACTGTGCTTGTTTTACTTTTTCTTCCTTGTTTAGACAGCTCCCCAGGAGAAGGACCGAGAGGTCTGGTGTTGAAATAGCACTTTAGAGGCTGCCGAGGTGGCTAGTTAGTGTTAAAGGCACTTGTATACAAAGCTTGACAACCTGGGTTTGGTTCCCCAGGACCCTCATGAGCCAGATGCATAAAGTGGTGCATGCATCTGGAGTTGATTTGCAGTGGCTGGAGGTCCTGGTGAACCCATACTCTTCTCTCCTCTCTGCTTGCAAATAAAAAAATATTTAAATGGCACCCCAAGAGAAATTGTGAAGCTTGGGTTTTAGCCTAGGAGGGTAACACACAGGTTTGTGACAGTTACTGAGCAGCCTCAAGTCTTAACTATGTCCCTTGAATGCTAAGCTTCATTTGGGGGAGGTGATTTCTCTCTCAATGCTCATGTATCCTATATGTGACTCACCAAAAGTAATTCTCTTCCCAGAGACCACAGATATCAAAGATGAAGTTAGATGTTTACTTGTCTTAGAAATGTGGATAACGCAATTTAGATTTTGATTTAGGAGAAGTTCCATAGATAGTTTCATAAACACAGTTCCTGGCTTTCTCTGCCCTGAGCTGAACTTGAAGTCCTTACTCAGTGAGCTGAGCATTTTGTTTGTATCTAGCTGCTTGCTGGTGGTAGAGCAAAGGCACGGTGGTGAACACATGTGGAGCTGAGCCATGATTCAAGAATGGTGTCTTCATTGAATCAAAAACTGAGGGGCTATAGAGAACTCCACACTAACCGGACTGCTGACAGACTCACTCAAGGCACAGGGGCCATTATGGAAGAGGGGCAGGAAGATGGTAAGAGCCACAGGCAGGGTAGAAATATCCTGAGGTACAGCCACCTTCCCTTGCCAGAGACTTCCTGACACCTTAATAACACGGCCAACCCCACTGAGGAGAGCTGTGGGGCAAGTGGGGCCAGGGGAGAGGGGATATTAGACTGTACATATTTTGTTAAAAAATTAAAAATAAAAGAATGGTGTCTTAATGTTCCATGGCAATCCCATGACGGTCCAGGTCATATGACACATGGCTTTCTGATGGTTTAGATGACCTTGGGTATAGAATTTAGAGAAACTACAAAGAATCAAGGTTAAAGGCCACCAGACCATCCTTTTAAAATATGATATCATAAATATGGCCTGGCAATAAAGTATCTATTGTGTGGTATATACTCCATGAGTGCATTCAGATATATCATTTCATTGGCTTATTAAATTAGGTGGGTACAGAATGATATCTTTATTTGGGCTTAGAACCAGACAAGCTTGTCTTCATTTTCTGGCTCTGTCTCTTAGTGGTTATGTGTTTTTGAAGTAGGCACCAAACTCCTTCAACACCAGTTTCCTCATCTGGAAATCAGGGATTCAAGGATTATTTTATTTTCTTTGCAGATTTTGAGAATTTGAACTCATCTGCAGTAACAGGACACACCTAACAAGTTTGTAACCATCCAGTACACCCTTAAGATGCCTGTTTTTATTATTGGTAGTATTGCTAACAGTATCACGGAAAATAAGCACAAGGGGCTCAAGCAAAGTTAATTTTTCATAAATGTCATTTAAAAAGGAAAATTCTAGAATAAAAGAAACCCTTCCATTCAAGAAATGTTTAAAATTCAAACATTAGTACCACATCCATTTAACTGAAGAACGTGGCATTCCTGGGAATGTCCATCTGACAAGGGGATCATTCATTTGTCCAGAAAACTGAATTAATAAATGAGGCCACTCTTACTGTCCCTTCGCAGCCTGTCACAGCCAGGGCCTGGTGGAGTGCAGAAATGGACAGTGTATCCCCAGCACCTTCCAGTGTGATGGAGATGAGGACTGTAAGGATGGGAGTGATGAGGAGAACTGCGGCGACAGTGAGTATATCCCACCTCACAGGACAATCATTTATGGGTAGAGCTTTCCTTGGGCATAAAAAGATGCAGAAGTTTGTTTCCTCGTGCTTACATAACCTTTCCACAGAATTCCAGTCCGCCAAACACATTGGTCCACATAGTCCTAGTAATCATTTCTTTTTGTAAGTAAAATGTTTCAACAACACATGTTGAAATCCTATTCCCAAGGGTCCCGAGTAGAGGTGAGGCAACCTGGTCAGACTCACTTATGGAAAAGCCATAATAAAGAGAAAAGTTTAGCACGTAGCATCCAATTAAACGAGATTAGATTCCAATTAGATGGAATTGCTCCTGAAATTAAATGTAACCACTTCCTAAAATAACGGTGCTCAGAGAGGCAATTTCATGTCTCACGTTTCCAAGCAATGAACTTGAACACACTTTAAAAGAGTATGATATCTATGGGGGATTCTTAAACAAAAAAAGTAAATCAAACCAGTTGGTTTTGAAAATGTGATTATTTCTATGAAAAAAGAAAGTCTCACACTGCTTATCTTACACCCTCATTGTGTGGAGCCCTCTCAGTATGGGGCTGACAGGAATCCCCCAAATCTTAAAAAAGATTCCCCATCATGGTTCCTTTGATATCCACATGACCTAGTGAGAACATTGCCACCGGATCCTGGGGGCCAAGTTTCAAGCCCCAGAACCTCTACTCACTAATTAGCTGACTGTAGGTGAGTTTCGTCACTGTTCTATGTCAGTCTCTTTGCCCTTAAACTTCAAATCATGATAGCAACTGGATAGGAACTGGTGAAAAGTCAATAAATGTTGCCTATTCTGGACATTCCTGTAAAACATTTATTGGGCTGTGAATATCCATGGTCAGAGAATGAGACTGATCTGATCACCTGTAGGCAAATGTTTCAACATAAAGAATATTGATTATTAGAATAGACTTAAAGGAAAAGCCTCTAAGACCCAAAGAAAGACCTTTTAAATCAGAGATTTGTTACATGAACTTCATTCTACCAATTCTAAAATTCTAAAGGAAATCTGTGAGCAGGCTCATGCTCATGATACGGTGTGTACATATCGACCACGTGTTCTCTTTTGCTTCAGATTGTTCTTTCTATATAATTCCATGTAATTTTATATAATTTAAAATAATTCGGGATTCTTGAAGTAGCAGGACTTAGAGATTATTTTCTTGAATGTGTGAAATGTGAGGAAGCTATATTATAAAGGAAATAGAAAAGGTAAAAATTTAGTTTTTCCCTATTATTTCTTCTAATGAATTCAACATTCAAAATGTCTATCACGGTGTCTGTGTGGGGCCATCCAGCTAATGGAAATTCAGTGTGGCCAAATGGCTAACGGACCTTACAGTGTCGTGGGGAAGCTGGACTTGTAGATAGTTGTGTCATTCCACAAGCAACCATGAAGAGACAGACTATAAGGGAGAATATGAATACTGTGCCTTCCCAACCAAGGGCCTCACACAGAGCTTGCAGGACGAGACATTGGTGCTCACCAAGCTGAAGCATGCCTGACACTAACCAAGAAGATGAGGGCTTGGCAAACCATGGCAGAACCCCGGATCCTCTTGGCCAAAAGTCTTGAAGTGGGAAGGAGTCCAGGCTACCGAGCAAAGACCGTTGTGATGTGTCTCTGTGCACTTTTCTGCTCCTGACCTTTTCCTCTGTTGCTTCTCTGCTTGGAAAACTCTTCTTTCTCTCTCATCACAATGCATCCTGTCTGCCTGGAGCACTTTGGGAAGTTTCACCCTGCTGCCCTAGTCTGCTTCAACCGCTCTTGACATGTACATGTGGCCTGGTGAGGAAGGGTCCGTATTAGAGCTGAACCCTCTTCACAGAGGGTCCCGTGCCCTTCTCCCTCGAAATGCCTAGTGCCTAATTTGTCACATTGACTGGCCACAAAGCCAGCGTTTGAAATTTGCTGATCTAACGAATGTTTGATGTCTTAAAATTTCCCGAAGGGCTTAAACATATGGAAATTATTTTGGATCTCCTTGAGGACAAACAAACTTTGACCCTGGTGGATTTAAATAACGATAGTGACATCTCTTTTCTGCCAGGTGATAGTACATGACACTTCATAGTAGTGTGACTGTGATGTGCACGATCCCAGCATAATAAACATTGCCTTCCATTCATAGATGAGCAGGATTTTATATACATACACACATCGGGGCCACTTACACAGAAGCATGCCTTGTAAGGTTTTCAGCATCAAGATGACATGTCTGAAAGTAATTGACCATGATAATGGAAAAGAGATGGAAAGAGATTGGGCAGTAATTTATTACATTATCCTCTTAATCTACCAGCGACCAGGAAATCCAGTTTCCTCTCCACGTACCTTAAGGAAAAGACATTAGCACAGAGGCTGGAGTTACTGCCGTCAATCATTTAGAAATAAGAAACCCCAATCTCAGGTCATCATGGCCAGGCTGATGACACTTTCCAGGGGTACACTGAAAGTCACAGCTGCAAAGACTTGTACTGTCACCCTTGCTTTATGAGTCTGATGCCTCTTTTAGTGCCAGGGAAAGTACTTTCTCTTAGTGGGAACAAATGAGTCTTTAAAATATATCATTGGATATTCAAGATCTTAATTGTTTTTATATTACTCTCTAGCCTTCAAATAACTTGAAGTTAATTTTGTGAAGTGTAGACACCTACGGGGGAAAAACAACCCACATGCTGTTTTCCGCATTAAAGCAACAACCGCCTGTTTTCTTTTTAGTGTGGTTTTTCTCTTATTTTGTCCTGACTACAGAATCTTTTTGGAATAACTGGATAGTATGTAGTAGACGGGAATAGGAATCCAGAACACACCTATTCCACATGTGTTCAATATTGTTTGGAGAGAGTCAAAGGAAATGAAAGTGTGTCATTCCTCAGCTCATGTGCAGACTTTCCTAATCTTTTCTTAAGGTGTCAGGAATTTGTAGGTGATGAAAGCCACTGGACCTTCCCCTCCACAGGTCAGCCTCCATGTCAAGAAGGAGATCAGAGATGCCTCTCTAGTTCCTGCCTCGATTCATGTGGTGGGAGCTCTCTGTGTGACCCAGACACCAGCCCGAGTAACTGTAGTAAGTATAGCTCACAGCCAGCTGATCAATGCAGCCGCTGTGACAGGGGAATCCAGCCTTTTCCTTCTGCTTTGACATAAAATACTCACGTTTGGATTCTCTCCAAACACCTATGTCTGTTTGCTTTTTCTTTCTCCCTAAAGGTTGCATGTGGTAGCAAGAATGAAACAAAAATGGTCTTAATTAACTTATATAAGAAACAAATGTATCATTGGGAAAGACCCATTAATCCACATTGTTTGATATCATCACCACCACCCTCATCTCCACATCAGTCCCTATAAAGGATTCCCTTGGCTCCATCTGCATGCAAACGTTACCTTTCTTCTTTTGAACAGTGCAATTACACAACTGGAAACTTCATCCAAGAAGCAAATAGGATATTCATCGAAGTAGCCATGTAAAACTTCGGCCGTCTTTTTTTTTTTCCCAATAAGTTTATTCTCACTGTCCCAGAAATTTGATGACCTATAAAGGTTTTGGAGTGATTGTCCTAATTTGTTTTAGTGACAACATAATAGTTCCAAATGATGGAAACAGGTCATTCTCTGTAAATTGGTTTTCAGGAGGGATTAGCTAAGGCGAGCAAGAATGAGCAGAAGTAAAGAATATGGGATCTACTCTCATGGGAAAGTTAAAATAAATCAGAAAATTCTCCAGTGACCAGTTTCTAGAAGTGATTTCTTCCTCCTGGGCTCTTTTATTCTATCATACTCAGTGCTTTCACTTTTGATAATTAATTGTTAATTTTCAGCTTGGGATTAGAAATTTAGAAGCAGGTCAGTCAGCTTTCTGTTGGCAAGAGGGATTTCTCACCACACATCCTCTCAGTCAAGGCCAGCAGATGCTATGAGGCAAGAAGACCAGAGGTCTCAGAGCCACTCGTTGGCTGCAGCAGAGGTGAATTGAATCCCAGATGGATAGGTTTTTAGTTCTCATGAGCACTAAGTAACTCCTTGACTGAAAGACAACGTCCAGCTCTCTGTATTTCATATATGGAGACAGCTCCCCCAGGAATAGCCCATTTTTCTATTGCTAACAATACCACAGATTAGGTATTCATAAAGAAAAGACATGTCTTGCTGTTCATGGTTCTCATTCTAAATCGGAGGAGCTCCCTCTGGGGATGTCCTCAAAGTAGCCAGGCTGTCCCATGGAGACAGACCTGAGCTCTTTCTTCTCTAGGTAAGAGACGAGTGCACAACCCTGATGGAATTCCCACACACACCACTTCTAAACATCACTGCCAACCAATGTCTCCACTCTTAATAACTTCCAGTGGGGAATAACTCCTACCTGGGTTTCAGAAGGGACATACCATAACACCCTATGAATGAACAGTAGACATTAAGATATTAAGAAGACACACTGTCACTGTATTTCATCTAACCTAATTTACATATCCACGGTGCATGTATAGGAGCACACATGTAGATATATGTGACCATGTTGTAGGTCTGTGGTTTCCATCACTTCATTTTGCTTATGTCATAGTCAGGCCTGGGTCTTTTCCAAAATAATTTCTTTACTCCACTTTTCATTTGGACTGAATAATTTTGAAGAGTGATAGTCATCTGAAAGACCTATGTTTATTGTTACAGTTTCAGGGATTGTTTGACACGGAGTAGCACTTACTGTAAGACTCAAAAAAAAAAAAAAGTGGAAAGGAAAAAGTAGCCTGTGTCAAAAATGAGGAGGAAGAGCCTGGGTATGTTCTGATATTTTCCCTACATTTAAAATAGTTCAAAAATCTAAAATTGAAATGTATGCTTTCACCTTTTCAAAACAGAAGTTGTAGGAAGGGTGACTACATAACTGGGGCTAATACATTCAAGCAGGATTCATCATGTACACAGAGGGTGCCAGGTACCAGGAAGGGTGCTGGCTTCGTCATGTGCACAGAGGGTGCTGGATACCAGGAAGGATGCTGGCTTCATTGTGTGTGCAGAGGGTACCAGGAAGGTTGCTGGCTTCATCATGCACACAGAAGGTACCAGGTACCAGGGAGGATGATGGCTTCATCATGTGTACAGAGGGTACCAGGTACCAGAAAGGGTTCTGGCTTTATCGTGTGTACAGAGGGTACCAGGTACCAGGTACCAGGAAGGGTGCTGGCTTGATCATGTGTGCAGAGTGTGCCAGGTATCAGGGAGGATGATGGCTTCATCGTGTGCACAGAGGGTACCAGGTACCAGAAATGATGCTGGCTTCCTCATGTGTGCAGAGGGTACCAGGTACCAGGTACCAAGAAGGGTGCTGGTCTCTTGAACAAGGAGCAGAGAAGTCTTGTCCCTGGCTTCCTGGAGTAACTTTCAGTACGATTGCCATCCTGTTGCCATCCACTCATACATACATATCGTTCCCTCTCTTCATGTCCTCCCAATGAGCTCTTGCCCATTTGGACAGCTCCCCACTTACCACGTCCATTACTGCCAAGCTCTGTGTGCATAACAAGCTTTTGAGCATGATTCCTTGGAGTGCTACACACTGGATCAGACATTGATTCCCTTTCCTTCCCTTACTGAAAGCAGTGTATGTGCCTAACGTCCAGCCTCAGGATGAGTTTTGTGTGTTTGGTTTTCTGTAGAGATGGACAGGGAGCATCTCCTCTTAGAAAACGTCCTCATACACATGAAAATGTCATTAATTATCGGGTATCAATAACAATGTTGTTTTTCTCCTTGATCATGCTCGAAGAAGGGGCAGAGACATGCAGATGGGTCAGAAGTCATTCTGAGCTAAGGTATTCATTTCTTCCTCTTCTTCGGTGTTACTAGCCTGGGGATGGGGAGGGGCTGCACTAGTAGAGCCCTAGGAATTGCAGTACACCATTGATTACTGAGCACACACGATCAGCTCTGTCTCTGCTTTGATGTTCACGACAATGTGATTTCCAGGACACTGGGTGATCTGTGATGCTACCTGGATTCTAGGCCTTGAAGCCCTGTTCCAGTAGTCCCTGAACATGTGGTGGGTGGGACTCAGTCCTCCTGTGTGTGACCAGGCCTGGGATTTACAACTATAGTAGCCTATTTATGGCTAGACAGCCAGGGTTTGGGACTTCTCTGAAACTGGATGTGAGAACCTTTCATGTACCTTTCTGCATTTTTCCATAGAGAAGGCCCATCACTTACTTAGATTTCCAGGATGTATACTACGAAAAACCAGGAGCCCAAAGTTCACACCTCTGATGAGACAACGTGTGATTGTCTGGAAACACCTGAGTCCCCTCCAGGAACAGTGACAGTGCCTGTGCTACTCTGTCCAATCACAGACCAGCATCACTGACATCTCTGTGTCCTACAGGGAGCAAGATGCAGGCATAGCCTTGCCTTCCATGCAGACCAGGAGCAGGGATGCTGTTTTCCCTCATCCATCACTTACTCCTTGGAGTGTGTGATCCAGGCAGCTGGGGGAACCTGAAGGACAAAGCCCTTCCTGGGTTTGTTGCTCTCCTCTCTGTGCCCAGGTTCCCCACGGCCCTGTGAAGGCTGGTGGCCAGCATTCCCCTGGCACTTTCCTAGTTTCGTTGCTGTATCTATCTTGATTTTTGTGTGATTCCTCTAACCACAGTCTAACTTCCTGTTCTAAGGCTGTTATTGACCATCAAGGAAGAGGAAGAAATGAATAACTTATTCCTGAATAACTTCAAACCCATCTATAATTCCCTCCCTCCTTTTGCATGCTCTAATGGAGGCAAACACATGGTACTGAGGTGTGGACAAGAAGTCAAACACCACAATTGTTATAGATTTTAGTCTTCAGGAGCAAATAGTAGATGGGATGATCTCTTTTGATAAGCATTCCTACCTAGCTAGTGAAAGTAAGTAATTGAGTTAGAATAATATTTTCAGGGTCCATAGCACGTCAATGGGTCAAAGCATGGTGTGGCCATAGCTGCTGACGTCACAAAAGAGAAACGACACATATGGCTGTTGTTGGCCAAAGTCTCAAAGCCTAGACAACTCTCTGGATTCAACTGCCAAAGATCTGGAGGAGTGTAGGTTGGGGGTACTTCTTAAATTCCACTAGGGATGTGACCAGAAAAAAAGACAAATCCTTGTGCACTCTGTACAGTAAATTGCTGAGGTTTTCAATGGTGAATTATGGAGAAAAGTGAAAGGATAGAGAGGGAGCCTTCGGATTTCAAGGAAAACAAGCAGGCATAAATTACAACCTTACAGGAAAGCTGAGAGGAAGAGCAGGCAGGCATAGCCTATGAAACTCACTGATCCCTTTAGGGAGGAAGAAGGCTGTGGTGATAAGAGTAAACACACAGGCTTCTGGGTAACTTCTTGTCCTGGGTGGTATCTACAGGAATACACATCTTATAATAACCCACAAGCTATTATAAATAATAAGGATACAAATAGGGCTTGGGTCTGGAGATGTGGCTTTGTGATTAAAGGCACTTGACTGCAAAGCCTGCTAGCCAGGGTTTGAGTCCCCATATCCACAGAAAGCCAGATGTGAAAAGTGGGACATGCATCTGGAGTTCTTTGTAGCAGCAAGAAACTCTGGGGCACCCATACACACACATACTTCCTCTGTCTTCCTTCCTCCCTCTCTCCCCTTGTATTTAATACTTAAAGAATAGAAATTGGGTTGAGGCAGAAATGAGCTTAAGACTATCATATATGTAGCTGGATGGTCAAAGTAACATATTTTTCATGTGAATATCCATCATTTAAAAATTTAATGATTTCCAGTGACTTAAGACTTAAAGATGTAACATCTTTTGTTACACTACCCCAGTCTGTAGGTGGAATTTAACAGATCTTGCTTCAGACTCTAAATCATCAGGCTTTTTAAAAAACAATACTTATCAAACCTCATCTATACTCAGCTGTACAAACAGGATCCACATTTTTGGTGCTAAACTTCTTCCCATTTGTGACACAATCGCCCTCTAGTGGTCATTTCAAATAGGACTCCTGAGTGATTTTCTTGCTTAAGATACAAAAGCTTGTTGTTATCATAAATCACAGAATGTGAGTCTGGTAGGTATTGCAAGAGTTGAACTTGCTCAGAAGACTGAAAAGAATGTCTTATGAATGAACAAAATACAAAATCCATTCATCCCTATCAAAGACCTTCAGAATAATACGTGCTTCTCACTTAAAAATTTCATCTTCCTTAGCTCTTTTAACATTTTAAACATTTAAAATCTACATTTTGACAAATCAAAGCTTACCAAATTTCCATATGTCAAAAGAGAAAGATTATCCAGGTAGTGTAATCTACTTATTGTCTAAATGAACTGCACGTAAAACGTTAAACTTGATGGTGTGGTAGAGGAAGAGAAGGCATAGTCAGTGAGGGGAAGAAGGTTCGCATCAGACATCTGTGTGAACGGTCCTGTTTTTGTAAAATTACATTATAGGAAAAAAGCAAAGAGAGCGAGCTACACTTTTAATTTTAATTCAGTTGTGATAACTGAGGATGCTTGTAGATAAAGCAAGTTGAGGGCTTTCTGGAACAGTATTCCCAAATGCCTTTCTTTGGCGAAAACAAACACATAGGTGTATTATATCTGTATGTGCCGGAGTGTGTAGGTGGGAGCAGGGGAAGGGATGGAAACCTTCCAGCTCCTCTGGTGCTTGGCAGGTGGGTGGGAGAAACAGGAACGGGGAGATGATGAACGTTTTGAGTTTTTGTATTATTTCTATTGTTAAAAAGAATGGACTCTTTTAGCATCTGCAAGCAAACTATTTAAATGTTTCCCTTTGTCATAGTTCAGGCTGATAGAGTAAATTAGTATAGATTAAGTGGCTTTAACAACAGTGATTTATAGCTCATAGTCTTGGAGGCTGGAAGTCTGATATCGGGGTACCAGCATGTATTAGTCAGGGCTCTCTAGAGGAAACAGAGTTCATAGAATGGATTATAATAAAAGGGAATTTATTGGGGTAGCTTACGACAGTCCAACAATAGCAGTCTGCAGGCCCACAGGTGAAGAAACCAGTAACTGTTCAGTCCACGTGGCTGGAGGCCTCAGCAGTCCCAATCCAGCCTAGAAGGCCTGATGGCTCCCTGGGGAGTGGCTGCTCTTTAACCCATGATGTGAGGCTGAGGAAACTGAGTTCCGATGTCCAGGAAGAAGGGTAGGAGAGCAGGATGCCAGGGCAAGTCACGAACAAGCACCAGCAGTCAGGGGAGGAAGGAAGAGGGTTTCCTTCCCCTCAAGCTTCCTTATATCTAGTCCCCTTCTGGAAGGCCCACCCACTGGGGGAAGGGCTCACTCTGGAGAAGGGACCTCCTCCCTTCTCCAAAATCCCAAGAAGATTTTGTCAATCCTTCCTGCAGGCAAACTCAGAGACCCACCCAAGATTACTATGGACTATTACATAGATCAAGTTGACAAATAAATTTAACTACCACACAGCATAAGAACCTTTCTTCGGCTGCCGATGGACAGCTTGCCATTGTATTTCATATGGAGGAAAGAGGGAGAGACAATCCTCTGGGGTCCCATTTATAAGGGCACTAATCCCACTGCAAAGACTCTGCCTTATGACCTAGTCATCTCTTCAAGCCCACCTCCTAATAGCGTCTCACCAGGGGTCAGCATTTCAACAGCTAAACTATGGAGGGACACCTCATTTAGTTCACAATATCCATCTGCCACAAATAAAGCAGACGGCAACATAGACCCGCCCCATACCACCTCCTTCTCCTCAGCTTTCCACCTGTTCTGTCCCATGAGATGACGCCAACTTCCTGTTGTCCCGTCTGTCCCAGGAAACCATCCTATCACACTTTGTCCATGGCATGTGTGTGTGCGTGTGTGTGTGTGTGTGTGTGTGTGTGTGTGTGTGTGTGTGTGTGTTCACAGGTGTGTGCTGAAGTCTGTGCACATGTGTGCATGTGCACATTGTGGCCAGAGGTCATCACGTGTCTTCTCAGTTTACACTTCTTTTTTTTTTTTCTTTTGAGACAGAGCTCACCTGTTC
>PVHP010035026.1:0-11277 GCA_004024765.1 Zapus hudsonius | reverse complement strand
TTTGGGTTGCAGTGGGCACAAGTTGCCTCTGGGAGCAAGGCAGTCTTCCTAGGGGAAAAGAGCTGGGAGGGAGTAGCTGTTAAACCAAAGCCACAGCCAAAGTGAGGAAAAGGACTAGGTAATCAGGGCTGTGCCCTACCACCTAGACTGTAGCACTGTTCCTCCATTCCTAGCTTACAGAGTGAGAGACAGACAGAAGTGGTGGGTAAATTCATTAAAGAGCCCAGGATCCAGCTCTCCAAGGAGCTGAAACTGAAAGAGCTAATTAATGCTACTTATTGTTTTTTCCCTTTTTCTTTTAAAGAATGGAAGTAGTCCTAAGTGAGATTCAGGTATCCATTAGATTTTACTCATTTGTTTACAGAGGTCTTAGAGATATTAATTGCATTATGAAAAAGGAAATCTTTGAGATTAATGAAATTATTACAGTAAATCAGGTAGAACATACTGAATGTCTTTAATGAGAGTGGAATGTATGTATTTGTCACTTTATAGACTTAATTTTAAAATTATTGAGTAAACATATAGCCATTAACATTTTATTTTTTCCTCAGAATAATATTCAGTTTCAGTTTTGGTACTGTAGAGAAGTTAAAAAGGTTTTTTTTTTTTTTTTCCCCCTTTTCCATTATTTTATTCCAGACTTTGTAGGCCAGGCTATCCTGGAAGTTGATCTGTAGTGCAGGCTGAGCTTGAACTGACCACGGTATTCTTGATTTGACCTTTGTCTGAAAATGTTCAAAATTGAGCAAGTGCTGAGATTATAAGCAGTGTCACCACATGCCCAGCTAAGTAAATTTGAGCTTCTTTAAAAAAAGTTAAAAAAAGTTTGAGAGAGAAACAGAAGCAGAGAGAGAGAGAGAGAGAGAGAGAGAGAGAGAGAGAGAGAGAGAGAGAGAGAGAGAAAGAGAGAGAGAAGCCCTCCAGCCATTGCAAACAAACATGTGCCACTTTGTACATCTGGCTTTAAGTGGGTACTGGGGAATTCAACCCAGTCATTAGGTTTTGCAGGCAAGCACCTTAACCTCTGAGCCTTTGAGTTTTGTTAATTTAGTCAAGGATTCCTGTGGCCAGATCTAGCATTCACTATGTACCAGAAGAGAACCTTGAACCACTGAGCTTTTAGCCTCTGCTTCCAGAGTGATGGAGATCACAGGCATGTGCCTCCATGCCTGGACTAATATTTTTCTTTTTCTTTCTCGACTAGTTATATGTGGTGCTGAACATTAAACCTGCTCTGAGGATGCTAGAGCAGCACTCTATAATAAATTGAGCTATATCTCAGCTGTTAATTCTGTTTTTTTAATTAGGGTTTTTTTGTTTGTTTTGTTTTTCAAGGTAGGGGGGTCTCACTCTAGCCCAGGCTGACCTGGAATTCACTATGTAGTCTCAGGGTGGCCTCAAACTCATCATGGTGATCCTTCTACCTCTGCCTCCCGAGTGCTGGTATTAAAGGCGTGGGCCACCATGCCCGGCTCTAATTAGTTTTTTTTGTTAGCTTACAAAACCGTGACTTTTATGGCATTTTCATGCACGTCAATACACTTTGCTCATATTTTCCTTCCCCAATTAAATTTTTCTTAACTATCTTTTTTTTTTGTTTTTTTTTTTCGAGTTAGCCCAGGCTGACCTGGAATTCACTATGTAGTCTCAGAGTGGCCTTGAACTCACAGTGATCCTCCTGTCTCTGCCTCCCCAAGGCTGGGATTAAAGGTGTGTGCCATCATGCCTGGCTAGTCCCCCCCAACTATCTTTCAAAGGGCGCATTTTCTCTTTTCTTTCCTTTTTTCTCTCCTCTCCTCTCCTGTCCTCTCCTCTTCTATTCCCTCCCCTTCCCTCCCTTCCCCTCCCCTCTTTCCTCTTCCCTTTCCTCTTTGGTCCTTCCCCTCCCCTTCTTTTCCTTTCCTTTCACTCTTTCTTTTTCCTTTCCTCTGTCTGTCTGTCTGTCTGTCTGTCTGTCTCTGTCTTTCTTGTAGGGTGTCACTGTAGCATAGGTTGACCTGAAACTCACTCTGTAGTCCCAGGCTTGCCTCAAACTTACTGTGATCCTTTACTTCTGCCTGCTTAGTGCTGAGATTAAAAGCGTGTGCCATCACACCTGGCTTTTTAAATTTTTAGTGTGTGTGTGCATGCATGTTTATGTGTGGTTGTGTATTCTTAGATGCATTTGTGGAGGTCAGAGGACAACTTTTGGGAGTCCTGCCTTTCCCCTTGTCTGAGACAGGGTCCCTTGTTCTTATTGTTTTTCAATTGGTCTTCTAGCTTCCTGGAAATTATCTTGCTTCTGCCTCCCATCTCCCTGTCAGCATACTGGGATTACAGAAACCATTCAGGTTTTTGGCTCTTATGTGGGATTCGAACATGGGTGTGCAGTCTTATCTAGTAGGTGAAAATATAAAGTCGAAGAAAATGTAACTCAAATCTGCAAGAAATGTGTTTGTTCTGGGTAAGAAAAAAGGAGAAAATAGATAATTATAAAACAGTATGGTAAGTACAGTGTCATAGTTGTTCTTATATTGTAGAAACACTTGAGGTTCTGAATCCAGATTTGTGGAACAGAATAAGCATAGAAATCTGGAAGAACATCTAGAAGGTATTTGCTGAGTCAGAGGTAGAAAGGATATTCTAAGCTATAATAAAAGACTAGAAAAACAATATGGTGGGGACATGTGGCTACAAGACAAGGGCATCTGGCTAAGCTGGTAAGTGAGGGCTAAATCTCAAGACTGGTGCTTATGAAGGACGTGTATCATTGGAAGTCTGTGTATCAGATTCTTGAATGGCTCAGTAGTCTAAGAAGGACTACTTCCTGAAGCACTGTATGCTTTGTAAGGACTTTGAGTTTTACTTTCTAAATCTGTTATTCTGGTGTGATGTATTCATTTACTTATATATTTATATACTTACATATTCTAAAATCCTGTGTGTGTATTTTGTATGAGTGCAGGTGTGTATGTGCCTTGGCACATGTGTGGAGGTCAGAGGACAACGTTTGTGTCGGTCTTTATCTTCCATGCTGTTTGAAGCAGGGGCTGTCATTCACTGTTACATACTACAGCTTCTCGGAAATTCTCCTGAATCTCTCTCTTGTCATAGGCTCATTGGAAAATCCAGTATCCTTACCAATATCTGGGGGTATTTGTTAAGAGGCCAACAAACAACAGGTTTCCATATCTCATTCTAGAGTACAGAATATATTCAAGGGGGAAAGACAAAGATCAGAATGCTTGTTTAAAAGATTTTGCAAGAGGTAACAGACTTGAACAAAAGTAGTGACAGATTGGTAATAACGGTTTTGTTATGAAAAACATTTTGGAGATTGAATCTGTAAAATTTATTGAGAAAAACTGCCTTCACACATACAGATGACTCTAGAAAAGACTAATGTTTAGTGGGGATTTGGCTGCTATTTAGTTGCTATGTGTTAATGAACAAATTATTTCTTTTAGCCTTAAGTATAATTTGAGTTAATAATTATTTTAGGACATTGTAAACAGTAAGGAAAATGGCCACAGTAAGAATTCAGTAAGGATTTATTCCTTTCCTTATTAAGCAGAAAGATAGGAAAGATTATTTTGATTAGTTTTGGTTTGGTGTTGCTATAAGAAGGGAGTATATTTTGTCATCTATATACTGTTGGGCCTGGTGCTGCATACCTGTATTCCCAGTGCTTGGGAGGTACTGTCCTCATGAGTTTGAGGACACACTGGATTATAGTGAAATATTCTAAACCCCCCCCCCAAATAATTTGTTTACATTTGGGGATTTTATTTAATAATTATTATTTTTTTTGATGTAGGGTCTCGGTAGACCAGGGTGACCTGGAATTCACTATGTAGTCTCATGATGGCCTCAAACTCAAGGCGATCCTCCCACCTCTGCTTCCCTGTGCTGGAATTAAAGGCATGTGCCACGACACCTGGCTTTATTTACTTATTTTAATTTTTACTTATTTATTTGCATGTGTGTGTGTGCACACCAGAGTCTCTTGCTGCAGGCTGAATCACTGACCTATCTCCCAGACATGCAATAATTTCCTTTTTCTTTTTCTTTTTTGTTTTTAGAGGTAGGGTCTCACTCTAGCCCAGGCTGACCTGGAATTTACTATGTAGTCTCAGGGTGGCCTTGAACTCATGATGATCCTCTTACCTCTGCCTCTCGAGTGCTGGGATTAAAGGCATGCGCCACCACGCCTGGCAATTTCTTTTTTTCCTCCTCTTCTTCCTCTTCCTCTTCCCCCTCCATTCCCCCTCCTCTTCCCTCTTCTCTTCTTTTCTGAGACAGGTACTCCTCTCCCCTCTTCTCCCCTCCTCCTCTCCTCTCCTCTCTCCTCTTTTCTGAGACAGGTACTCATGTAACTCAGGTAGGCCCTTGAACTCCCTGTGTAGCCGAAGATGACTTTGAGATTCTGATTCTTCTGCCTCCATCTTTTAGGTGCTAAGATTATGGGCATCCACAAACATGCCTGGTTTATATGGTGCTGAGAATTGAACTCAGGTCTTTGTGTATGCTAGGCAGGCCCTCTATTCACTGAGTCACATCCCCAGCAATATTTGGGGATTTTAATGAAAATATTTAGTACTAGAAATCACTTTTTAGCCGGGCATGGTGGCGCATGCCTTTAATCCCAGCACTCAGGAGGCAGAGGTAGGAGGATCACCATGAGTTCGAGGCCACCCTGAGACTACATGGTGAATTCCAAGTCAGCATGGGCTAGAGCGAGACCCTACCTCAAAAAACCAAAAAAAAAAAAAAAAAAAAAAAAAAAGAAACCACTTTTTAGAATTCTAACATCAACCTGTTACTTTCATCTTATAATTTTAGATTTACAGAAAAATTACAAAGTTAGTAAAATGTATTTTCTTTTTTACTATCTTTCTCTAATGTTAATATCTTTTTAAAAAATACTTTATTCATTTTTAAGCAGAGAGAGAGAGAGAGAGAGAGAGAGAGAGCGAGAGAGAGCGCACCAGGGCCACCACCTTGTGGGTCTGGCCCACTTGGGTACTGGGGAACCGAACCCGGGTCCCTAGGCACTGGAGGCAAGCGCCCCAACCTCTGAGCCATCTCTCCAGCCCCCACTAATGTTAATATCTTAAATAACCATGGTATAGTTACCAAAGTAAGAAGCTAACATCCATACTATTAACCTCCCTACTTGATCCAGATTTTCTAATAGCCTTTGTTTAGGATACTACCTTGCATGTAGTAGATTTAGATTTATAGTTCCAATTCTGTTATTAACTGTGATCTTAGCTAAAACACTTAACCATTCAGGTTTTTGTCCATAACATAAACATTGGTTTAAAAGATACCTACAGCCTGTGAAGATGGCTTAAAAGACATCTAAAGTGCCTTTTTAAAGTTTTCAGCCTGTTTGTATCTTTTACACAATGTTCCCTATTATTATTTTTAAAGAAATAGCTTCTAGGAGCTAATCAATATTCCAGATTATTGTTGATAGGGGGAAATCAATTTTTATCTTGTAATTTTACATTAGTATTAAAAGAAACCTATATGTTGAGGTTTGAGAAAACTTGGGGGTTTTCTAGAATTTTTCTGTTTGACTCAAGTGGTTGGAGAAGTGGCTTGGTGTATAAAGTGCTGGCCACACATGCACGAAGATCTGAGTTTGAATCCCCAGCACCATATAAAGCTGGATGAGCTTGAAAACCTGCCTGTAGTCCCAGTGCTTGGCAGGCAGACACGGGATTTGAACCTAGGTCATGAGGATTTGGAAGCAAGTACCTTTAACCACTGAGCCCTGGCTGAAATAATCCTTAACAGTAATATTACTCTTCTAGTAATTCTAGTTCTCAGAATCTCTGTTAAGTGTTTGTAGAAAATACAAAATTGTGAAAATAGCCAGACATCTGGTGCCACATGCCTTTCATCCCAGCACTTGGGAGGCAGAAGTAGGAGGATCGCCAGGAGTTTGAGGCCACTCTGAGACAACAGTGAGTTCCAAGTCAGCCTGGGGTAGAGTGAGACCCTACCCCAAAACAAATAGGTAATATATCTGGAAGTGGTGGTACAGGTCTTTAATCCTAATATTCAGGATGCAGAGGTAGGAGGATCATTGTGAGTTGGAGGTCATCTTGGACTAGAGTAAGACCTTACCTTGAAGAAAACAAACAAACAAACAAGACCGTATATTCATCATTCAAAAAATAAAAGTAAGCCGGGCGTGGTGGCGCATGCCTTTAATCCCAGCACTCAGGAGGCAGAGGTAGGAGGATTGCTGTGTACTTGAGGCCAACCTGAGACTCTGTAGTGAGTTCCAAGTCCGCCAGCCAGTGCTAGAGTGAGATCCCACCTTGAAAAAAACGATAAAACAAAACAAAAAAGTAAGTGATATCTTCTTCCCTTTATATATCTCAGCTTCTTAATTCCTTTTTTCAGAGGCCACTGGTGACGCTGTTTTCAAGTAGCCTTCTAGTGGTATTTGATGCATAGGTGTACATACATAAAATGTGTTTATCACAGAATACATTTGAAATTATGATTCATTAAGCCTAATTTTTTTTAGCTGGATGTGTTTGTATAATTATACCCAATTCAGGTTTTAAAATTGTGTGTGTGTGTGTGTGTGTGTGTGTGTATTTATGAAGTTAGTATTAGTCTTGATCATAATTATACTATCATTTCTTTTTCCTCTCTGGGCTTTTATGGTTTTCTGCGTAGATGACTGCATATGTGGGAGGGCTCTTTAAAAGTCCTTTTTTCCTAAAGTTCATCCAATGTATCTGCCATGAATCCTGTTTTGTCCATTCTTTATAGAAGAAAGATGATCTCTGATCTCTGAACTGTTACTCTTCTGTGTAACTTGCACACCATAATTCATTTATGTGATGATTTGTCTTGGTTGCTTGTACTCTTGGCTTCTCATTCAAAATTATAAGGTTGAGCCGAGGTTGTTGCTCAGTTGTAGAATGCTTGTCTAGCATATATAATAATCAAGTCCAAGAGAGTAATTTTGCTACTTGTCATTTTATAATATTTTATGTTAAATTATTTTTATTGTTGGCCATTGCACGCTCCATGCTAAGCATGCACTCCAGTACTGAGCTATATTCCCACCTTTTTCTTGTCTGTTGTTTTCTTCCATTGTAAGTATAGGATTTACTCCATTATTCTTTTCTGCTCTGAATTCAAATAGAATTGTTACTTTGGAAGCAGTGAAGTTTTAAGTTACTAAAGATTGGTGTGTGTACAGATATGTGCACACGTGTGCGGAGGCTAGAGAAGTTTGGGGTCTTCCTCTATTGTTCTTCCATGTTGTTTCCTTGATTGGTTACAAGCATGTTTGCTGGAGTTGGAATTCAGGCAGTCTTAGGCCCTCATGCTTGTGCAGGAAGTACTCCTACCTGCTGAGCCATTTCCCCAGCTCCCTCCAGTTTTGTATTTTTCCCCCCTTGGATTTTCAAGGTTGGGTCTCACTCTAGCCCAGGCTGACCTGGAATACACTGTGTAGTCTTAGGGTGTCCTCGAACTCAGGGCAATCCTCCTACCTCTGCCTCATGAGTGTTGGGACTAAAGGTATGCACCATAACACCTGGCTTATTTAAAATTTTTTTTTTTTAAACTAGCTGAGAAAGAGAGAGAAGAGAGAAAGAGTATGGGTGCCCTAGGGCCTCAGCTGCTGCCAGTGAACTCCAGGTGTCTGGGCCACTTTGTGCCTCTTGCTCTAAGTGGATACTTGGGAATTGAACTTGGGTCGTTAGGCTTTAAAGGCAAGTGCCTTAACTGCTGAGCCATTTCTCCAGCCCCTATTTTTTTTTTTTCTCCGAGGTAGGGTCTCGCTCTAGCCCAGGCTGACCTGGAATTCACTATGTAGTCTCAGGGTGGCCTTGAATTTATGGTGATCTTCCTACCTCTGCCTCCCGAGTGCTGGGATTAAAGGCATGCGCCACCACGCCCGGCTTGGATTGTTTGGTTTAAATGTGAAAGTTATACTCACAACTAAGTTTTGCTGTCCAAGAACTGACTAGCCCTGGGCAGGGATAGTAACTTCACCTGAACCAAAAGTTCAAGGCTAGGTCTGGGGAGATGGTTCAGTAGATAAAGTGCTTCCTGCATAAGGGAGAACTTGAATTTGGATTTTGAAAACCCATACGAAGCTGAATATGGTAGTGTTGCGGTCAGCATTCTGGTTGCTGCACAGAAAGAACCCAAACAAAAGCAGCTTGTGGAGGAATGGGTTTATTTGGCTTATGGACTCGAGGGGAGACTCCATCCTGGCAGGGAAAACGATGGCATGAGCAGAGGGGTGAACATCACCTCCGCCACAGCACTGGAAACAGTGGCAGGAACTTGTGCCAAACACTGGCAAGGGGAAACTGGCTTATAACCCCCATTAGCCCTCCCCCAACAACACAGCTGTAGCGAGGTTCTAGAGGTTCTAATTCCCAAACTGCCATCAGCTGAGGATCGATCACTGAGAACACATTCATTTGTTTGTGGGGGACACCTGGATCAAACCATGATAGCATTAGTGTCTATAATCCCAGCATGCCTGCGGTGAGATGGGACATGGAGACAGGGGCCTCTCTAAAAGCTTTTGGCCAGCTAGCCTGGCAAATGCAGCAGCGAACAGTGACCATGCTTTAGACAAGGTGGAAGTCTAGGACCACCACATGCATGCTATGGCACCCCTGTGTCTGTACTCACTTATGTACTCATACAAACACACACACACACACACACACACACAAACAAAAGTTCAAGGCCATATTCCATTACATAGCAGGTTTGAGGCTAGCTGGGCTACTTGAGACTCCAAAAAAAAAAAGGTTATTAGTTTTGATCTTTGAAAAGTAATAACATCTTTAGATTTAAGTTAGAGAATAATATTACCTTTCAGAAATCCTCTAGCATGACTTTTGTGTGTGTGTGTGTGTGTGTGTGTGTGTGTGTGTGTGTGTGTGTGTAAGGATGTGTGAATCTCATGGCACACATGTGGAAGGCTGAGTACAATCTTATGGCGTTTGTCCTCTCTTTACACTTGCTTGAAGCAGGGTCTCACTCTAGCCCAGGCTAACCTAGAACTCTGCAGCCTCAGGCTGGCCTTTAACTCACATTAGATTAAAAGTGCATACCACTATACCCGATTCTCCTTTTTTATTTTTTTGAGTTTTTTTGTCTTTACATACATTGTATGAGCAAATCTTGTGATGGTAGCCCCTTTTTAAACAAAACAATTTTTAAAAAAATATTTTATTTATTCATTTTCAAGCAGAGAGAGAGAGAGCGCGCGCACCAGGGCCACCACCACCTTGTGGGTCTGGCTTATGTGGGTCCTGGGGAATTGAACCCCGGGGCCTTAGGCACTGGAGGCAAGTGCCTTAACCGCTGAGCCATCTCTCCAGCCCAGCAAAACACCTTTTATTGACAACTTTAAATGTGAACATAATGGTATTTGATCATAACCTCCTCTCAGTACTTTCTTTTGTTTCTTTACCTACTCCCTTTCACTACTTTCCAACTAAACCTCCTCCTATTTCTATTTCTATTTTTATTTTTCGCTCTCTCATCTCATCTCCTCATGACTCCTTTCTGGCTTCCTGGCCCTTATGACTCCTATTCTGACTTGTATACAAATCTTAAAAATTTGAAGTGAGCGAACACCTTTAATTAGGCAGAGGATCACCATGAGTTCAAGGCCACCCTGAGACTACATAGTGAGTTCCAAGTCAGCCTGGGCTAGAGTGAGACCCTACCTCGAAAAACCAAAAAAAAAAAAAAAAATTGAAGTGAGTGGGGCTGGAGATACGGCTTTGAGGTTAAGGCACTTGTTTGCAAAGCCCAACAGCCTGGGTTCAATTCCGTCGTACTCATGTGGAGCCAGATGCACAAAGTGGCTCATATATCTGGAGCTTGTTTACAGCAGCTGGAGGCCCTGGCATGCCCATTCTCATTCATTCTCTCTCTCTCTCCCTCTCTCCCTCCCTCTCTCTCTCCCTCTCTCCCTCCCTCTCTCTTTCTCTCTCTCTCTCTCTCTCTCTCTCTCTCTCTCTCCTTGCAAATAATAAAATTTTTTTAAAAATTGAAGATAGGGGGCTGGAGAGATGGCTCAGCGGTTGAGGCACTTGCCTCCAGTGCCTAAGGCCCCGGGTTTGATTCCCCAGAACCCACATATGCTAGACCCACAGACCCACAAAGTGGTGGCTCTGGTACGCTCTCTCTCTTTTTCTCTCTCTCTCAATCTCTGTATCACTGCTTGAAAAATGAATAAAATATTTTTAAAAATTGAAGATAGGATCTACATGTGAGAACATGTGGTACTTGTCTTTCTGAGTTTAGGTTATCTTAATGTATATTCACATCCATTTTCTTGTGAATTTTATCGCTTCATTTCCCCCCTCCCCCCTACACACCAGAGTTAGGGTCTCACTGTAGCTCAGGCTGACTTGGAATTTACTAGGTAGTCTTAGGGTGGCCTTGAACTCATGGATCCTCCTACCTCTGCCTCCTGAGTATAAGGATTAAAGGTGTGAGCCACCACGCCATGCTAGAGGTCCCCCACCACAGCTTTTAATTCTAGTTTTACCAGCTTTCTTGGAGATATGTGTATTTTGGATCGAACAAATTATAGCACCCACAAAAATTATATGCATCTCACATTTGCAACCATAAGCAGCTTAATAAATAAATGATAGGCTTCTCTGGTCTGTTGTGGAATTAGAAAGAAATTAGATCTTACTGTTTGTTAATTTTTTTTTCTTTGCCTCCTCCCTACCAGGCAGGGTCTCACTCTAACCCAGGTTGACCTGGAATTTACTATATAGTTTCAGGGTGGCCTCAAACTCATGGCTATCCTCCTACCTCTGCCTCAAAGGCAAGTGCCACCATGCCCGGCTTGTTAATTCCTTTTTATTCTTTAGTAAGAAGGATATGGCAAATTACTTTAATGGTATTTTCCTCTAAGTGTAGATTAAATATTTTAAAAACTACAAATAGGGCTGGAGAAATGGCTCCTCTTCCAAAGGCACTTGTTTGTAAACCTGCCAGCTGGAGTTTAATTTCCAGTACCCCTGTAAAGCCAGCTGCAAAACAGTTCATACATTTGTAATCTCAGTGCACCTATAGCAATGGGGAGGCAGAGTCAGGAGAATGTGGAAGCTCACAGACTAGCTAGACAGATGCATACTAAATGAAGTGGCAAAAATAAAGCCACATAGGAGACCCTATGTTGCTAAGCAGAGTGGAGGGAGAGGACAAACACCCTGAGGTTGTTCTCAGACTTCCAAACATGGGGGCCGTGGCATGCACACACTC
>PVHP010035025.1:0-18725 GCA_004024765.1 Zapus hudsonius | reverse complement strand
TCTCTCTGCTTGAAAAATGAATAAATAAAATATTTTTTTAAACTTTCAGGCTTTTATATAGATTCTGGGGATCTGATTTCCGGAACTCATGTTTGCAAAGTAAGCACTTTATCCAGTGAGCCAGCACTACTGTCCATGACTAAAAATATTTTAAAAGTAGTTTTATGAATCATTCGGTACTTCACTCATGTAAATGCTAGTAATTCTATTCTATGAGTCTTTATTTAATATAATATCACTGATATTTCATAATTATCAGCAATTCACACAAATAAATTTAGTCATTCTTCCTAATTTATATATTTTTCCAGAATACTTTCTCCTAATTCATTACTTACATAGTAGCATGGCATTTCCAGCTAGCTAGTCTCATTACATATGATAGTTAAGGCTCTTGTTAAATATGATTTTAGATTTTATTAAGATGAGAGCTGTTGTCAACAGATTCCATTATCTCAGGGAATTTCATTTTCCTGTTCCCTAAAGCTCATCCCCTCAGGTGGTTTTGTACTCACAAGTCATCAGGTATGCCATTAGAGAATTTCCCATAGGATCCCAGGCCATAATTATCTGGGGATATAGTCAGGATGATGGTCACAACCACAGCTGGTGTTCCTGGAAGATGGAAAACATCAATCACACATATTTCTGACAACTGAAGGGGTGAGAAGAATTCGTAGTCACAGGACTAGTTTGTGTGTGTGCATGTGTGTACCATGGAACATGTGTGGAGGTCAGAGGATAACTTTTGGGTGTTGGTCCTTCCACATGGTGACTTCTCTGTCAGGATATCTTGTACATGAACTTCCACGAGATTTTTCTGTCTCTTTCTCCCATTTCACAGTAGGCATGCTGGGATCACAGAAGCCTGTCAGAGTTTCCAGTTTTTATGTGAGGTCTGTTGTTGCAAACTCCAGTACTCATGTTTGGACAGCAAGCATTTTATCCACTGAGCCATCTCCCAAGACTAGGTCTAAGTTTTACTAACAGGCTATGGGCAGAAGTGATTCATCTTCCATTCTAAACGGTGAAGCTCCTACACACCCTTTCTCTGTCCTCAAACCCAGAGCACCCTTGGAAGCCCCATTTTGAGGCAGAGCCTTCATCATCTAGGATCTATGAATAACTTTATAGAGACTTTCATTCCCTTCAACTGAATTTCTATTGAGATTATTGAGACCTATCTTGTAAAACAAATAGTGTTGCTGTTAATTTACACATGCCTGTAATGTAATTTTAAGTGTATATAATACCTGATGTTTTTTCATTAAAATTTAAGGATGGAGGAGGATTCATACATATCTAGAATGTACCTGGATTATATTCACCCCTCAATTACCTGCTCTTGTTCCTGTCCCATACCACTGATCCCTTTTGTGAGATGTTTTGGTAAAATAAAATTGGATGCTGGGAATATAGCTCAGTGTTTACCTAGAATGTGCAAGGCTCTAGGTTCAGTCACCCCAAACATACACACACACACACACACACACACAAACACACACATATATACTGGAAGTGGAGGAGGAATTTGTCCTTGATGAAACATTTGGCCTTCTCTAGGGAAGACAAAATCCCTGTCTAATATCAAGAGCCATGACTTCCTTTCTGGGACAAATGAGGGGAAAAGTGTTTTGTTGCTCTTTTCCAAGATATAAAAACAAGTAGGGTGACAAGTAGTAAAAGATTTGCAAGCCTTTGGGCAGGAGAGACGGGACTGTTTAGGTCAAAGAAGAAGAGGGAATGTAGTGGTGGTGGTGGGGCGGTGATGGTGGCTGGCATCCAGTGGGAGGCACATACAAAAGGATTCAGAAAGCCAGGTGTGGCTTTTTCTTGCCTTGAAATTACATCATCACTTAAAGCCAGGGTACTGCCAACAACTGCTTTGCTAACCTTGCTGGCTTGTCTTTAATGAGGTGATTTATGTAGAAATGCTTTGAAAAGTAAGGCATTCTACTACTTAGGAATTATCTATAGGACTCCTGGGAAGGAGAGGAATCAGTTTAAATTATTAGTTTCTTTTTTTGCAGGTGTATGTATGCACATGTGTGGGTGGGTACATGTATATGGAGGCCAGAAGTTAAGGTTGGCTTCCTCCCTCTATCACTCTCTACCTTATTTATTGAGGAAGGGTCTTTCACTGAACACAGAGCTCATCAATTGACTCGTCTAGCTAGCCAGCTTGCTTTGGGGATTCCCTGTGTTTACCTCCCAAGGGCTGTGATAAAAGGCATGTGTCACCATACCTGGCATTTTACATGGGTTCTAGAAATCCAAACTCAGATCCTCATACTTTCATGGTAAATGCTTTATCCACTGAGCTATCACAATAGCCTTCACTTATTTTTTTGCCCAAGAGACTAGAACTAAGCCCACTGGTAGTGTCACCAGGCACCAACTGAACTAATGGAAAGAAAGCAATGTAGAGCTTTGGAAAATGATAACTCAAGAAGATTGCTCTGTGGGCTGTGCAGCCTGTTAGGAATACAATCACTGTATTAGAAACTTGTCAAGTTGGATCTGCTTTCTTCATGTCTCTGCCTGATTAAAAATTAAAGCACTGGATAAAAATATCCAGGCAACATGCAAGCAAATTTATACATACCCCAGCCAACAATGCAGAATTTAAGGATGTACTTTCGGATGTAAGTATTAAACACCTTGACAAGTGCCAGGTACATGTGGAATGCTTCCAAGCCCATCCATGTGAAAGAGACCAAGAGAAAATAGTGAAGAAATACAGCCACGGAGATGCAGAGGCCTTGCTTGTTATACAGGGCAATCCATGAGTCTAGGAGGAAGACCAGGTTCAGCAAGAGCAGGGCAGCACATAGCTGGATGAGGATTTTGGAAGGGTAATCCCTTCGGATCTTCCTAAATGGAAAGGACCAGAAAAGAATTGGCACTACACTCTTCCAACCATTGCAGAAACATATTTATCACGTTGTCTTTGAGTTCTAAGCAATTTATTTTTATTCATTGGTAAATGTCAATATGCATACATTTCTTCTTTTGGAATGGATGTGTAGATGGGGAACATAACAACAAAGGAAAAATCTAAAACTGGAAAATTTGTGTGTCTATTTCTGTAGGATCTTTTACATATAGATTGTAGACTCACACTTTTTGTTTCTAGTAGGCACATTACTTTGTATCCACTTTATTTTTCCTTAACTAATTCTAAAAGTATTGCTGATGCTTCTCACATAATAGGCTGCTAGGTTCAGATCTTTAAAGTATAGCCAGATGCCTATATGATGTTAAAAATTAAAATGAGATCATGGAAAGAAGAGTTTGCACTGTAGCTAGATGTGATGACATAGGAAAATACAGTTAATTGACAGCATGTACATGTTTGTGTATGAAAAATTAGGTCTGGTGAAATCATTCTGAGTAATGGTTTACCTTATGATAATTCTGTCTCACCAGTGATATTTCCAAAGGCCCACTAGAAGATCTGAAGTCACAGCTAGCCCCTAAGTTTGTCACTGAAGATAAGTTTGTTCATTTCTTGATTAGTGTCCAAAATCTAAATCCCCGAATTTGCATATTGTCTCATTTAGTAGATGCAATAAGAATGCCCATTTCCTTCTTTTCTAATAAAATTTGTTTTAGTTTCTCCTAAAAAGTAATCAAGGGGGCAGAGCATCATGGCAGACTAGTAGCAGCCTCGTCAGGACTCTCATCGAAAAGGTTTGATTCTTCAGCTGGGATCCAAACCCGGGACCCCAGCTGGCCCTGAACCCAAACCTACCATGCTAGGGGGGTCAGGTTTCCCCAGCTGCTTTCTACTTGGCAGAGGACCAAAGCGCGCCCTTCCCCCACTCCTAGCTCCCGCTCCCTCCGGTGACATTGTCCCTCTCCGGTGCTGCCCGAGAGCTCTTGCCGGCTGGGCACCTCTTCCTCCCGGGGCCCCCCTCCTCCAGCCTCCCTCCAACGATTCTTGGGCACACTTCTCCCTGAGACCCCCCCCCCACATACACAGGCAATCCCGCTCCGCAGCAGGCAAATTGAACTAGCGTGGTTCCCGGAGCGCACTCCGGTCCGCAGTAGCCCAGCGGGACCAGGCCTCAGGCACCGGGGAAACTCTGCCAGGGCCAGGAGGGCAAAGGGGGCTTTGGCGGGCACCGGAGACCACTGACCCTCCAGTGATTCTTGGGCGCACTTCTCCCGGAGACCCCCCCACATACACAGGCAATTGCACTCTGTGGACAAACTGAACTAGCGCGGGTCCCGGAGCATGCGCCAGACCGCAGCTGCCGGGTGGCGCCAGGCCTCAGGCACCGGGGAACCTCCGCCAGTGCTGGAAGGGCAAAGGCGGCTTTGGCGGGCACCAGATATTAGGGCACATTCACGTGGGAGAACACTGGGCCCTATAGTTGGAGTACTAGGACTGTGTTTCTACTGCAGCATACCAACAGGGGGCAGGGGCATATGTGGTGACTCTAAGATTAAACAGTCACAGACAGAGGGATCCAGACAGGTAAAAATCTAAGCCTCTCTGGGGACAGAACACCCCAACAGGAAAGACCTTCATTTAAGATCAAACCAGGTGATCTTTCCATTGGAAGCAAAGCAGGCTGAACAGCACTCCCCAGGGTGCCTGAGTCCCACGCCCCTACCTAGACATGGGAAGAAATCAAAGGAAAAAACCCACAGAAATCAAAGACGGAACTCCCCAACCCAGGGCCCCTAGTCCCTTTATGGAACAGGAGACTGGCAAAGAAACAGAGGCAACACATACACAATCTCAAAAAGAGAACAATATGACTACTGACCTCAACTGCAATGCAAATATGAAGCAGATAATGGCTGATATGGAAATTATGAGAAAAGACATGAATGAGATGAAGGTTTCTAACTCAAACATAGTCTCCAGAATGAATTCAATGGAGAAAAATATGAATGAATTCAGAAACACATTAAGTGAATTGAAGATTAATCAACTAAGGGAGGAGCTAGACAACCAAATGATTAAATTTTATGAGGACCTAAAAATTTAAAAATGATTATCAGGAATCCCAAGCAAAAACAAAATTAGATTGGAAATTAGATCTCACCAAAGAATTGGAGTCTATAAACAAAATTATAGCAGAAACAAATAATCAAAAGTTAAAAACCTCCCATGAATTAATCAGTCCCAGAGTTGATAATTTGGAGGACAGACTTACAGAAGTAGAAGACAAATCAGAAGAAATTAATAAGGATGTCATAGGTTTCAATAAATTCAAGAAATCAAGTGAGCAAAACTTGAGGGATCTATGGGATACAATAATGAGGACCAATATTAGAATCATGGGGATCCCAGAGGGAGAAGAAGCACAGGCTAAGGGCATAGGAAATATCTTCAACAGAATTATTCAAAAAAAGTTTCCATATCTAACAAGAGAAAGCCCACTCAACTTTCAAGGGGCCCAGAGGACTCCAAACAGACAGGACATGAAGAGGAACTCTCCAAGACACATTTCAATTAAGATGCCTAACATAGAAAGCAAAGAGAAAATACTCAAAGCTGCTAGAGAAAAGCAAACTGTAACTTACAGAGGAAAAGCCATCAGAGTTACCTCAGACTTCTCAATAGAAACCATGAAAGCCAGAAGGGCTTAGAATAATGCTTTTCAGGGCCTAAAGAAGTATGGCTTTCAACCTAGACTACTGTACCCAGCAAAGCTATCCCTCAGGATAGATGGAGAAGTGAAAGTGTTCCATGAAGTAAACCAGCTCTACAACTATTTGAACACAAAGCCAAAATTTCAGAAGATCCTACAAGAGATATCCCACACAGAAGAAACAAGAAATCTACCTCAGAAGAGTACCAGAGACCAGACACAACAATTGCAGTCAGTGCACTAATAACAGCAGCAGAGACAACAACCCCTACTATCCATTCATCACGGCAAAGCTTAAAGCAAAAATCATAGTTATATCACTGAATATTAATGGACTTAACTCCCCTATAAAAATACACATACTTGAAGGGTGGATCAGAAAAATGGACCCCTAAATCTGCTGACTTCAGCAAACGCACTTTACTTCTAAAGACAGCAATCTTCTTAGAGTAAAAGGATGGAAAACAGTTTATCAGGCATGTGGAAGTAAAAAGCAAGCAGGTGTAGCTACATTAATCTCTGACAAAATAGACTTTACACCAAAATCAATTAAAAAGGATAAGGAAGGTCACTTCTTACTTATCAAAGGAATGATCCAGCAGGAAGATATCACCATCATTAACATATATGCACCAAATTTGGGTGCAACACAGTTCATAAAGGAAACCCTACTCAAAAATAAAGCAGAAATAGACTCTAATTCCATCATAGTAGGTGACTTTAATACACCTCTATCAGCTCTAGACAGATCAACCAAACAGAAGATCAGCAGGGACATAAAGGAGCTTAATGACACCATTGACCAGCTGGGGATAATAGATATTTACAGAACATTTTACCCCAAAGACACAGAATATACATTCTTCTCAGTAGCGCATGGGACTTTTTCTAAAATTGATCACATCTTATGTCACAAATCCTCCCTAAACAAATTCAGGAAGATTGATGTAGTTCCTTGCATCATATCGGACCATAGTGCATTAAAGGTAGAAGTTAACAGTGGAACAGGATCCAGAAAATACACAATGTATTGGGGCCTGGATAATTCACTCCTAGAAAATGATTGGGTCATCCAAGAAATAAAACAGGAAATTCAGAATTTCCTAGTATTAAATGATGACGATAACACATCATACCAGAACTTACGGGACACAATGAAGGCAGTCCTGAGGGGAAAGTTCATCGCGCTAAATGCCTTCATATCAAAGACAGAGAGGTCTCAAATCAATAGCCTAACCACCCACCTAAGATCATTGGAAGAGATGGAAAAAGCTAACCCGAGGAGCTAAAGATGAAAGGAAATAATTAAAACCAGAGCTGAGATTGATTAATTGGAAATAAAGAAAACAATTAAAAAATAGATAAATCAAAGAGTTGGTTCTTTGAAAAAGTTAATAAAATCGACAAACCCCTGGCCAATCTAAAGAAACGAAGAAATGAGAAAGCCCAAATCAACAAAATCAGTAAGGAAAATGGTGAGATCACAACAGATCCTGAAGACATTGGAAGAATCATCAGGTCATATTTCCAAAAACTCTACTACACAAAATTAGAGAACCTGGAAGAAATGGATAAGTATTTGGACACCTACCAACTGCCAAAGCTTAACCCAGAACAGATAAAAGCACTAAATAAACCTATCACATCCGCTGAGATTGAATATGTAATCAAAAACCTTCCCAAAAGGAAAAGTCCAGGACCAGATGGTTTCACAGCTGAATTCTACCAAGCCTTCATAACAGAGCTAAAACCACTCTTTCTGAAGCTTGTTAGAAGCATAGAAAAAGACGGAAGTCTACCAAACACCTTCTATGAAGCTACCATTGCCCTAATCCCCAAACCAGGCAAAGATGCAACAAGAAAAGAGAACTATAGACCCATATCTCTGATGAACTTAGATGCAAAAATCCTGAACAAAATCCTAGCAAACCGGATACAACGCTACATCAAAAATATTATCCACCCTGACCAAGTTGGCTTTATCCCAGAGATGTAGGGATTGTTCAACATACACAAGTCGATAAATGTGATACATCACATTAATTGGCTCAATCACAAAAATCACATTGTTATCTCAATAGATGCAGAGAAGGCTTTTGACAAAATCAACACCTCTTCATGTTCAAAGCTCTTGAAAGAATAGGCATAGATGGCCTATTCCTCAACTTAATAAAGACAATTTACAAAACTCCTAAAGCACAGATCATACTCAATGGGGAACGACTCAAGGAGTTCCCATTCAATTCAGGAACAAGAAAAGTCTGCCCACTCTCACCACTGCTCTTCAACATAGTGCTTGAAGTTCTAGCCCAAGCAATTAGACAAGAGAAGGGCATAAAAGGGATACAAATCGGAAAGGAAGAAATGAAACTATCCCTCTTTGCAGATGACATGATCCTTTATATATCAGACCCAAAGAAAAGTATCAGTAACCTCTTGAAGGTGATTAATGCCTTCTGCAATGTGGCAGGATACAAAATTAACACACAAAAATCAGTAGCCTTTATATATGCAGAAGACAAGCAAACAGAAAAAGACATCAGAGAGACTGTCCCATTTACCATAGCCTCAAAGAAAATCAAATACCTTGGAATATCACTAACCAATGTTGTAAAGGACTTATATAAGGAAAATATTGAAACACTCAAGAAGGAAATAGAGGAGGACGTGAGAAGATGGAAAGATATTGCATGCTCATGGATAGGGAGAATCAATATTTTAAAAATGGCAATCCTGCTAAAAGTGATTTACAGATTCAATGCTATGCCAATAAAATCCCAACCTTGTTCTTCACAGACATAGAAGAAATAATCTCTAAACTTATTTGGAAGGGCAAAAGACCTCGGATAGCCAAAACTATTCTAAGTAAAAAATCCTACTCAGGAGGTATCACCATGCCTGACTTCAAAACATACTACAAAGCCATAGTAACGAAAACAGTATGGTACTGGCATAAAAGCAGAAAGACAGATCAATGGAACAGAATTGAAGACCTAGCTTTAAATGGAAGTAACTTCAGTTATTTGGTCTTTGACAAGGGGGCCAACAATGTATGCTGGGCCAAAGATAGCATCTTCAACAAATGGTGCTGGAGGAATTGGCTAAATATGTGTAAAAAATGAAAATAGACCCACTTCTTTCACCTTGCACAAAAATCAACTCCAAATGGATCAGAGACCTTAATATAAATTGGGTAACCGTGAACACCCTGGAAGAAAAAATAGGAGGAACTCTACAAGAAATAGGAGTGGGAAAAAATTTCCTGAGCAAATCTCCAACAGCCCAGGAAATACAACAAACACTTAACCAATGGGACCTGATCATGCTCAGAAGTTTCTGTACAGACAAACAAACCATACTCAGAACCAATAGACCCCCTTCAAACTGGGAAATGATTTTTGCCAGCTACAACTCAGACAGAGGACTAATTTCCAAAACCTACAGCGAACTAAAAAAAAAAATTGATAACAAAAACCCAAAATGCCCCCTCATAAAATGGGGTACTAATCTCAACAGAGAATTCACAGAGGAGAAAACACAAATGGCCTGGAGTCATCTAAGAAAGTGCTCAGCATCCTTAAGCATCAGGGAAATGCAAATCAAAACCACAATAAGATACCACCTTTCCCCAGTCAGAATGGCAATCATAAGGAAAACCAACAACAATCGTTGCTGGCGAGGATGTGGGGAAAAAGGAACCCTCATTCACTGCTGGTGGGATTGCAAACTTGTTCAACCGTTAAGGAAAGCAGTGTGGAGACTCCTAGACAGAATGGACATAGAACTACCAATGGACCCAGCTATCCCTCTACTAGGCATCTACCCACAGGATGTGCATTTCTTGCCTATAGTGGGCTCACAGACAAGTGAAAGGCAGCAATCGCATAAACCTTATAAAAAAATCAAAACCCTCATAATATCTCACATCCAGATATTCTAACAGGTGGATCTACAGGATGGGGAAGGCCAAGAAAATTGCTTTTAAGTAATACATTTTGGGGATGGAGGAGAGACTAAGTAGATGTAAATACTTACTCAAAAGCTATATATGTTATCAGAGTAACTGACAGAAAAATTGATGAAAGCCCACAGCCAATATATGTGATAAACGTCAGAGCCATCATTTGTCCAGGTGGTAAGGGTGTCCGCGATAAGTCCTGGGAGATAAAATATTGCTTTTGATGATCAAATATTTTTAAGTAAATAAGAGTCATGATTTATGTTTATTGAGCCTGCTAGGCACCCATTCACAATCTGATAGTCTGTTTAACTAACTTATAAGGTAGTCACAGTTACTTTTATCAGGTGAAAATAAGGACACCAAGAGCTTAAGTGACTTGCTCAAGGTCATATAGCTAGGAAGTGGAGGAGTCAGAATTTGTATTCAGTTCTGACTGCCTCCACATTACCCATATGTTGGATGACTACATTGTGGTACACTGAAGACTCCCTTGGCCAGGAGCCTAAAGACTGGCATTTGGTTCCTGGCTCTTATATTTCCTAGTTATAGAAGTATAGACAATTCCAATCTCAATATCAATTTCAAAATGACAATATAGCCCATTCACTTATCTTACAAGACTATTGGGAGAATTAAGTAAGATCATTTAAGAAGACCAGGGATACATCCCAGTGTTAAAGCACTTGCCTAGAAAGACTTTGATACTCAGCACTCCATCCCCCAAGACAAAAGGTTGCTTATGTCAAAGTGTTCATTTGTGTGTGTGTGTGTGTGTGTGTGTGTGTGTGTGTGTGCATACTTGTATGCAGGGTGCATGTGCCTGTGCATGTGGAGGCCTGAGGACAACTAGGGTATCATTTCTCAGGACCATTGCCCACTTCTTTTTGTTTTGTGTGTGTGTGTGTGTGTGTGTGTGTGTGTGTGTGTGTGTGTGTGTGTGTTTTCAAGGTAGCATCTCACTCTAGCCCAGGCTAACCTTGAACTCAATCTCTAGCCACAGACTGGCAATCCTACCTCTGCCTCTGGAGTGCTGGGATTAAAGGCATGCACCACTACACATGACTGTCCACTTCTATGAAACAAGTTCTCTCATCTGTCTGGAGCTTGCCAATAGAACTAGATTGGGCAGTAAACTCTGGGGATCTGCCCTGCCTGTCTTCACTTCCCTAGTACTAGGATTCTAATTGTGCACCACAATGCTGGTGTGTGTGTATGTGAGTGTGAGTGTGTGTGTGTGTGTGTGTGTGTGTTCTAGGGTTCAAATTCAGGTCCTTATACTTGTTAAGGCAAACACTACCCATTGAACTATCTCCCCAACCACACAGTGTTAATTTTTATTGCCCAATTTTAATATGAATTCCTTGGTCCTCTTAGTGATTTAAAAGAGAAACACATAAAAATGAATGTAAAAGTAGAATGGAAAGCAGTACCTTTATTCCACATTCAAGTATCTTTCTTTGGATGCACTTGGTTATTAGAAGAGTGCTTTCACCGGTGTATAACTTTAACATAGTATGATCTCTTGCTCTTAAGTCATCAATTAAAGTAGACATTACCAGCTAGCCCTAAGCCCCAGAATCCAAGGCTGTGGAGAATAAGCATGTTACCATTAGGACGCCAAAGCTTGTAAGGTGGTTGCAGGTACAGATGGTTTCATTCAGCCTCCTGTCTTTGACAGAGCATCCATCAGATGACCAGCCTCCTCTGCCACCTGTTGACATCAAGAACAGTATCTGTTCCATCAGCAAGGCCATGGCACTAATGATTCTCTGTTTCTCTGACTCACTTACTCAAGAACTTGAAAGGGGACTGGAGAGTTGGCTCAGCAGTTAAGATGCTTGCCTGTAAAGCCTAACGACCTGGGTTTGATCCCCTAGTATAAAGCCAGATGCACAAAGTGGCAAATAGATTTAGAGTTCATTTCCCTGGCACACCCATTCTCTGTTTTTGTCTCTCTGTCTCTTTCTCTCTCTCCTTAGAAATAAATAAATAAGGAAGGAAGGAAGGAAAGAAAGGAGAGAGAGAGAGAGAGAGAGAGAGAGAGAGAAAGAACTTGAAAGTATTTAGATTGGAACCTACCATTTCTGCCCAAGTCCCAGAACACACATCTCACTGCTAAGTCATCCTATAGCAGAAAGATAATTCATGATTATTTCATTTACTGAACAACAACAATAAAAATACCCGAGAGGCAATTGGGGAAAACAGTTTTTAAGTTTCAGAATCTTACACTTGATTTTTGGAGTTATTTTATGTGATTCCTAGAAGCAAATGAGCCTCATATAGGTCAATGCTTCTTAAAATATTAATCATGCATAGGTATCAGCTTAGGGCCTTATTAAAAAGTGTATTCTGCTCAATGGTAGAGTGCTTGCCTAGCATATGTGAAGACATGGGTTCTACCCCCAGCACAGGGGATATAGAACACATTCTGACTCAGTGTGTCTGGGATGGAACCTGAGTGTTTACACTTCTGGCTACCTCCTGGCCTGCAGGACATACTGGGGGTAGTGAGAACATAGCTGAAGTTCAGTGTGACTTGAGATGAGAAGTGGAGTGTCTCTCTGCAGGAAAGAGTCAGACCTGCAGCTAAAGATTGACCTGTAGCTGAAATTTAGCAGTAGATAAGAGCTTGCTTTTGCATCCATCTTTGGAAACCATGTGGTCATTGATTTAGGAGGTCCAAACCTTATGCAGTAAATAAGCAATTCTAGTCTTAAACACAGCTCCTTCACATGTCCACCTCAAGACATGCACTACAGGCATAATCTGTACAAGGTGTTTCAGATCAATGAACAGACCAGGCAGGGCTCTCCTCACCTGTCTTGTGTTGATGTGCTTCAGTGTGACAGTCACATTTCTTGTCAAGTTCTTGATGGTCAGGTTTGCAACACTTGATGATATGACATAGCTGATCAAAGAATGGTTCTCCAGGGAAGGGTCCTAGCACACCAAAGAGTCATGATGATAAGGGAATTGACACGTGATCAGAGAATTTTAGAGCTAGAAGCTCACTAAAGATGACCAAGTCTCCACTGTTTATTTTATAATACAGGTCAGAAATTGAGAGTCAGGAAATAAAATGGCTTTTACAAGAGATAGCAATTAGAAGCAGAGCTCATCCCAAATTAAATATACTACATTAAAGTATACAGATTGACACAAGACCTTATGAAGCTTTAAAGGGGAACATAACATTATGTCATTTAAATCTGAGCAAGCTACTTAACCTGTCTGTGCTTCCATTGCCCCATCTATAAAATGGAACAATAGGTTTCTCCTTTTCAGGGTAGGGATTACAGTCAACATTTGTAAGTGCTTAGGATAGTGCTTGGCAATATGCTGGTACAATGGATATATTGTGTAGGTTACTATAAGTTATCATCACTAGTATCATTAGGCTATGATTAATAATTAACTGTATTGTGTGGTGGTGGGGGGAGATGATTTGGTGGGTAAAGCACTTATTGCACAAAAATAGGACCTGAGTTTGGATCCCCAGAACCAATGTAAAGCTGAACACAGGAGTAAGAATCTATAATCCCAGTATACCTAAAGTGAGATGAGAAGCAGAGATAAAAGAATCCCCAGAAGCTAGCCTGACATATAGAGAGGAGAACAAAAAAGAGACCTTGTTTCAAACAAGCTGGAAGGCAAGGACCAACATCTGATATTTTCCTATGACCTCCACATGTGCACCGTGGCATGTGTGCACCTGCACTTACACACATGACTGCACGCACACACACAGACACACACAGACACACACAGACACACACAAATTAAGTGCAGACTTACAGCAATTCATTTTGCTTGTAGCAGGATTAAGTATAGTGAAGAATCAAAGGAATAAAATCTCCTACCTCCAAACAAAACCCAAATCAAAACCACTGAGCAGCAACTTTACCTGAAACAGGACAGGTGTTTCAAAAAAGTTGAACTGAACCCTGGAAGCTAGCTCCATATCATTAACTGGCAAATTACTCATCAGTGATGAAGGCAGGGTAATGATGCCAATACTATTCTCAGGAGCCTGGGTTTCCAGAGAAACCTGAAAATCAAGTGAGAAATAATAAAAAGTCTGAGCTGGTATAGTGAGGAGACAGAAAATACACAATTCATTCATGTTGAGGGGCCTTTAAGGGCTTGATTGTGGTATTTCTGCTGAAAGTAGCTCTGCTTTTCTCTCTGGTTACTACTTAGTGAAAGAGAGGATGTAAAATAAGGAGGCAAGGCCCCCAAGAGGAAAGGAGACATTTTAGGAGGCCAGTGCCTTATCCATTAGGCTACTGGGGCCCACGGTGAAAGGAAACATTTTAATGTTAAACAGATTAGTCAAGAAGTATAAGATATCTTCAGAGCCCAGGAAAACCACAGCAACAAAAACTCTAAGTTAGTGAGCACTGGGTAGGGCCAAGTCTTCACAGAAGACCACGCACTGTGCTTATAAAGCAAGATTATGAAAGTGAAAAGGCAACACTTGGTTTTAATTGGGCATTTCCAACTCTCAATCCTCTATTAGCTGGACAGAAAACACTAGAAGCTGGACTGGTTTTCATCACCACTACACACAATAAGGCAGTTATAACACTTGCCAAAAATATTGCAATGGGAAGGCTGGAGAGATGGTTAAGTGGTTAAGGGCATTTGCTTATAAAGCCTGATGGCCCAGGTTCAATTCCCCAGTGCACATGTAAAGCCAGATACACAAAGTGGCACATGTATCTAGAGATCATTTGCAGTGGCAGGAGGCCCTGGAGTGCCCATATTTATTCTCTCTGTGAGTCTGCCTTTCTCTCTGTCTTTCTCCAATAAATAAATAAATAAAAATATAAAAAAATTGTAATGTGTTCATACATAGCTCATCTCCATCTGTAACTATACCAACTGCTTAGCATCCTTTCATGGAGATACATCACCCCCACACTGACCCTATAAAAATACCTTTTACTATTTAACTACTCAAGGCTTATCATGAGGTATAACAAGAACCTCTCACATCCTGATCTACTGAACATCAATGGCATTTCTTTTTTGTGACATTAGAAATCAAACTCAGGGTCTTGAGCATGGCTGGGCAAGTGCTCTTTTGCCAAGCAACACCCAGCTTTTGTTT
Source organism: Zapus hudsonius (assembly GCA_004024765.1). NCBI lineage: Eukaryota > Metazoa > Chordata > Mammalia > Rodentia > Dipodidae > Zapus > Zapus hudsonius. The sequence continues at coordinate 4,039 of PVHP010035025.1, read as the reverse complement.
TATTTTTGCTTCTTTCTATGGAGTGTGTGTGTGTGTGTGTGTGTGTGTGTGTGTGTGTGTGTGTGTGTACAGGGAGGCCAGAGGTCGATGTTGGGTGTCTTCCTCAATAATTCTCCACCTAATTTTTTGAGACAAGGTCTCTCACTGAAACTGAAGCTCACTGATTTGGCTAAACTAGCAGGCCAGCAAGTCCACGGGATCCTCTTGTCTCTGCCTTCCCAGTGCTGGGATTACAAGGGCATGCCATTACAAGGGCTTACATCTGGCTTTTATGTGGATGCTGGGAATCAAAACTCAGGTCCTCGTGCTTGTGCCACAAACACTTTACCCACTCAACCATCTCCCCAGACCCTTGGTTGTTCAGTCTTTTGTATATTGAACAAACACCCCTGATGATTAGCAGTATTTGCATTCATCAGGAAGTACACCAGGGGCTCTAGTCATATACATGAAAAAATTTTTTCCTTAAGAAATTAGATTGTACCTGAAGATTTGCAGGGTCTTGAGCTGCAAAAGTCATAGTGATGAAATTACTGGCATTCACTTTGATCACAGCCAAAGCCAAAGAAGGTGAGGTTAGACTGATGGTCGTATTTGAAAAATTCAGCTGTAAGCCAATGTCATCTACTACTTTTAACAACCTGAAAGATAGGTGGCAGTCTATATTTAGCCTTTTCACTTTTTCTCCCCCATTTGAAGATGAATACAGAGTAATAACTTGAGAAGTTATGAAAATAGTCCTTGGGGGCAAAATACTAGTCTATCACGAGTTAGGTAAATAGTATCTTTCGAATTGGAGCATGGTCTCTTCGCACCTTTTCTATTTGCCAAGTCATACCTTTGATCCAGAGGGGCCAGCAAGACAGGTGGAGAATGAAGGAGTTTGCTGACTCGGTTTATCATTTCACTTGCACAGTTCGGCTCCAAGCTGCCAAAGGATAAAACTTTCTCCATTTGGGACACCTGGGTCTCAAGATCAGGAACACTGCTGGCATTAACAATTTCTGTACCAAAGAGCCACGTCATTTTATGAACACATGATGGTTTATAAAGATAAACATACACAGACCCTATGATCTGGACAACTCACTCCTAGGTATTTGCCCCAAAGGAAAGAAGATATATATATATATATATATATATATATATATATATATATATATATATATATATATATATATATATATATATTAAGACTTGATCATGATTGTTTATAGTGGCCTTTATTCATGATAGTTCAAATCAGAAATAACCCAAATGTCCATGACTTGGAGAATAGATGTACAGACTGTGTATGTCCACACAGTGGAATATTATTCAGTGATAAAAAGGAATTAACTACCAATACATTAACATGGTGTGATGGTTAGGTTTTGTTGTCCACTTGATTTTTTAAAATTATCATTGGTGGGTCTTTGATATTTACCACAGGAAGTCAGTCCTCTCAGCAGAGGACAGGATGTAAGGAAGCTCAGAGACCCTGGAAATTAACATCCCTTCCTGGGAGGGCAGTGCAAGAAGGAAATTCCAGATTTGGGAAGCCAACAAGTCTGGGATAGGGTTTTAAGACCCAGCTCTATGGCTATATAAAGGGGAAATAAATCTCTGTCTCTCCCTGCCTGCCTACCTTGTTGCTGGTGCTTGTGTGCATCTCCTTGTTGACATTTGAATGGAGTTTCCTCAGCCTTTCAGTCTGGACTGAAGGCCAGTGGCTCCCCAGGAAGCCATTAGGCCTTCAGTTCTGGATTGGGACTGCTGAAGCATCCAGCCATGTAGACCCAACGGTGATGATCAATTCCTTGACTCTCATGTTTGCAGACTGCTATTGTGGGACTGCTGTGAGCTAATCCAGTAAGTCCCCCTTTTATTTACTACAATTCATTCTGTTGGTTCTGTTCTTCTAGATAACCCTGACTAATACACATGGATAGGTACCAAATTTACCCAACACATTATGCTAAGTGTGAAAAAAGCCAGATTCAGAGGGTAACATACTATGAGAATCTCTCCATATGACATTCTAGGAAAGTCAAAACTATATTAAAATACTACATTTCAGTGGTGGCCAGGGTCAAGAGGCAGGTTCTGACTTCAAAGCGGCACAAAGGGACATTGGGGATAATAGAAAAGTTATATATTTCGACAGAGATTATGGTTACATGACTATAGGTGTTTATCTGACTGCATAAAACTTTAAAAATTTCATTTATCTATAGGACTGGAGAAATTTTACTGTGTGTAAATATTTCAGTAAGCCTAACTAAAAAATATAAAAGCACACCAGTGTATTTAGTGAATAGTCACATAAGTACAAATATACTTTATTTAAGGTGCAGGGTCTTTTGGGTGGCTGTTAGCCTGGTAGGTTGCTTCTAAGGGTCAATGGTAATAGCTTTGCAAAGACAGGCATCCCAGGTCAAAGAACTTCAAGAATTGAAGAGAGAACAGTGTGAACAGGAAGCAGAGACCACTAGCTGAAGTCCATCATTATTAGATGTCTTTGCCTCTGTCCTCCAATTTCTAGAGGAAGACCTGTTTCTTACTCACTGAGATGAAGTTTCAGAGTCCAGAATTATCTCTGTTCCCTTCCTCTTTCCTTTTATCTCCTTATCACTAAGCCCATGTTGTGTCTGGGAACCCTTTGCAGTTTCCATGGCTTTTTCTTATGCACCATTGTTTCTAGCCATGTGCAGTTGGTGTGACTACTTCATCTCTATGTGGAACAGGTAGAGTCAGGAGGAGCCAATCTGCTCATCCCAGATCTCACCACCTGTGAAACCTCAAGATCTAAGAGGTCTTCTCATATATCCTCATTTTCCAGCTGGCAGCTAGCTACATTTCAGGAAGCCCAAATCCCAAGTGCCCTCAGGAATAGCTTCTTTTTTTGTTTGTTTGTTTTTTTAAATTTTATTTACCTGTCTCACCAGTTGAGGTGCTGATGGAGACCAAGTTCACAGAAGCAGATGGGGCAGGAGTGCTGGGAGAGGGAAGTGAGGACTTTATAGAAGACAGGGTATGAGAAAGATTCATTTGGGGCAGAAGGAAAGAGGTAGTTCCAGATTGGTCAGGCATGTTAATGGCAAGGCTGGAAGCCAGGGGAGCTGAAGGCTGGGAAGATGGAAGGTGACTATTCTGTGCTTGAGAGGGAATGTTCTGGGTCACAGGGGGTTCAGCCAAAGAGATGGTACTGGAGATCTGGGAAAGATTGGTGGCCCAAAGTGTGACTGGTATGGGTTTGCTGGAAGGAGACAATGGGCGTCCATGTACATGATCAGCAAGGCAGACAATTGGGTCCTGTAGATCACTAAAGGAAAAAATCAGAGATGCATGTGAGCCATCTGACACTAATAAGTTGACATATTTTCACTCTGGGATCTTCCACTTCCAGTCTTCCATTTCACACCCTTTTATGCCCCTGTCACTAGCCCCTGTCTGCTTCCATCACTTCTGGGGAGAGAAGTTATTAATCTTTTACAGTCCCCAGATCTGGTTCACTGGTTTATCACTGCTATAGAGCTCTATGCAATATCATTTATCATTCAATTGAGGGGATATCATAACATTTCCTGTGCTCCTGATGGGAAGAGATATTGTTTCATGACTCAACTCATTTCATTATACCAGGAATCTGTCTTAACCTCAATTTCATATCACCATAGCCAGGCAGAGTGGTAACTAGCACATGGTAAGTGACCAAGAAATGTGGGATGGATAAAAAATTGAATCAAGTTGTGCTAAAGAGATGGTCCCCATCTTGTAAATCTGCTACACCCTCAGTGTTGCTTTATAGCTCAGTGTTTCTCAATCTTGGCTGTAAATGAGAGCTACACTGAAAACCTTTAAAAATACATACATACAAAGAAAAAAAAATAAGGGAAAAAGGTGAGAAAAAAGAGAAAAAATACAGACATAGTGATCACTAATCTTCATTGCTAATTTGTATAGATTTAGAGTCACCTAGGAGACACCCAGAAGCATGTCTGTGAGGGAGTTTCCATAGAGATTTAACTGAGTATGAAGACTCACCCTGAATGTGTAC
>PVHP010035024.1:0-18726 GCA_004024765.1 Zapus hudsonius | reverse complement strand
CACCCCCTAGTGCTGGGATTAAAGGAGAGCTCCACCACTCTCCCTAGTGCTGGGATTAAAGGTGAGCTCCACCATATCAGGCCTTTCTAGCCTTTTGTATGACATACTTAACTTGGCTCTGATTTGACCAGAGTGATGGCTTATTCAAGTTGAACATGGCAAATGAGCTTCCAGATTCCCTTCAGGGTTTGGGCCTCATATTCAGGCTCTCCCAGATTCCTCTCCTTCCCATAAACTTTCAGAAACTTCCAGGCTCTTGGTCTACTTCCTGAGTTCAGCTTCGCTGGTTCTAGGCCTGATCTCCTCTCAAACCCAGGTCTGCATCTAAGTCATCTCTTGCCTACATGTCTCCATTTTAATGTTCCCAGAGCCTGGCTGGCCTTTTGTTATTGTAAACCTCTAACAAGTGGGAAATCCCCCACAAGGGATGTCTGAGGTAAGGTGATGGGGGCTGGGGTCTGGCCTCAAGAAGTTACCTCAGCCTACACGGTGTTTATTGTCTTAGAAAACAATACAGACACTTCAGACAGGAAACCAGGATCCTGCTGGCTAGTCCGAGTGGACTTTGAAAACAGGAGGAGCTATTCTATCTGCTCCTGCCATTGGAAGGGACCCGTGAGGACCAGCTCTGGGAACGGGAGTGTCTCACATCTAGAATGCTGGCTCAGGGAGAATCCAAGAATCAACTACATTTGCAGAAAACTGAATGAGATACAGTGGGTCTTGACTATAGGAATTATCAGAGCCTTGAAGAATCTAATGTTCACTGTAAAGGAGGCACAGTCCACAGGGCTTCCCAAGGGGGCCTAAATCATTCTGCCTCTATCTATCTATCTATCTATCTATCTATCTATCTATCTATCTATCTATCTAACTATTTTCTATCTGTCTATTATCTATCTATCATCTATCTCTCTCTCTTCCCCTCCTTCCCCTCTCTCTTCATTTTGAGATTTGATTATGGAACTGTGGAATGTGAGAATTCAGTTTTTGTTGCTAAAGCAATTATTTTTAATAACTGGTCACTGAGTGGCACCCCACACTCTGCGACTACTACCAAATAACACAGTGGAGAATTTGCCAGAATCTTGAATGGGGACCTAGCTGGTCAGGATGGCCAAAGGCCAGGAGCAAGGCTCTCTGGAGGCCACTCGGCCTGAAGCAGGAGTGTGTGGCCAGTAGGCTCTTCTCGCTCGTGTTCACAGGGGCAGTGGCACGCACCCACATGCTCAATAGTCCGGGCACTGGAGGAGGGACTGAGCCAATTTTTAAGATTCCCAGTGCATCCTGGGAAAACGCAGACTACCGGGTCCCACCCCTAGAGTTTCTGCAGGCATTTGTGTTTCGAAGGAATCCCAGCCGCTGGTTCTGTTGGTCAGAATTGGGAGTTGAGGAGCCCCCCTCCCTTCAGGGATGAAAGACCAAAGCTATCCACTGCCTTGGTTTCCTCCAATGGCCCTGTCCTGAAGCCCTGGAACTTGGGTTGCTACTGGTGGATGCGTCCTCTGGCTATTTGGAGGGAGGAAGGAGAGTCAAGAAGCACATGTCACCTCCCACTGCCCACTGAGAACTGTGTCCAGAGTGGATTCCTTCTCTCAAGAGATGCACACACTTGAAGTTTGCAAAGTTAGCCTGAGTGTGACTCTGGGTGCTACTCACTGTGGGTTTGGCCACTCTTCAGGTCTAGAGGTCCTTACTGAAGGACAGCTGCAGCCCTGTGACCTGAAGGAGCCTGTCATCCAGCAGCTGGGCTGTGCAGTCACTGAGAAATTGCTCATGGCTGCCTCTGCCCTTGCCCCTGGGCTGCCCCATCCCTCCCTCCCTACACACGTGGCAGAGCTGCCTGCCAGCGCCTGTGTTCCTACCTGTCCGCTCTCACTGGCTATTTGGTTCAGCCCCAGACCTTGGGGGTTCTGCCCTTCTGGGGTCACTGGGTATCTTGTCCTCATCAGATAGCATTTCCACACCTCTTACCCCCAAGTCAAAGTTGCGACTTGGGCTGATTCCCATGTAACAGCTCCTCACCCAATATCTCTGCTTTTCCATTGGCTCTCACTTGGAATTATTCCTCCAGCTCCCCTCCAGGATTCCCGAGGGCAGTTCGGGCTCTCTGATACTTGCTCCATATAAAGCAATATTTCTTATCCATCTCATGAAGCTATTCTTTATCAAACTCCATGAGTTTTTCTCCCTGTCAGAAACTTAGCAACTCAGGAAAACCTGTTTTTATAGACTCTTAATAGCTTTATTGAGACATAATTCCCATTTATTCCCACATTTATCCAATCATAGTACGTGACTCATGGCTCTTAGTGTCTTCGCTTATCTACAAGGTCATCCCCACAATGGATTGGGAAGCATTTTCAGTGTGTTACCACAGACCACTGCCCCCCATCTCCTCATCTCCCTCGTCTCAGGCCCACAGCCCAGGAAAACACTGGCTACCATTCTTAACAAGAGCTACCTGCTCCGGGAATGAAAACACAATATGCATTTTTTTTCTTTTTCTGGGTTTTCGAGGTAGGGTCTCGCTCTAGCCCAGGCTGCCCTGGAATTCACTATGGAGTCTCAGGGTGGCCTCGAACTCATGGTGATCCTCCAGCCTCTGCTTCCCGAGTGCTGGGATTATAGGTGTGCGCCACCATTCCTGGTCTTTCTAGACTTTTCTATGTCACAATATGCACTTTTATGTCAGTGCTTCGGACATTTCCATGTCTGAACAACACGCTATTAGATGGATACACCACGTGTGTGTATCATCCATTGATGAAGAAACAGTCTACTGGTTATTCAACTTCCATATACTTTTTTTTTTTTTTTTAAGATTCAGCTGAGTGAGTCTTTACTTTGGAACCCAGCCTTCTAGTTTGTCGTTGAGGAACCAAAGGTATTGGGACATCAAGGTTTGTGGGAGTTTAGGAGGGAGACCCCACACAATGTTGCCAAGCTCCTAAACCCCTCCCCAGTCGGAGCTTTGCCCCGCCTCCTACAGGATCAAAATGGGTATTCTTGTTTGATTTTTTTGTTAAACGTGTATGTACTTTTTTTCTGGAGATTTTTTTGATTCCATGCCCCAATACCCTAATAGCAATTAGGGTTACTTCTTCAGAGGGGGGATTGTGACAGTTTCAGGAAAGCTCCATAGACCCCTCCCCTTGAGTGGAAGGTGTCTCTAGCCAGAGTCCTAACCTAGATGCTAAAACTGATTGGTCAGGTATAGACCAATCAGCTATCTCTCTGACTTACCTGGGGGAAGTTTTAAAAACTTCCCTAAAACAAAGCCCAGTCTCTTCTTCCACATGGCGTCCTAGAAGGAGGACTTTCATTTTCCAGGTAAGGCTGGGTGAGGGGACTCAATATCTCCCCACATGGACCTTTTTTCTCATGATCTTTCTTTTCCTGCCTGTTTAATTAAAATGCATAGATTTTGGCTAAAACCTCTCCCACGTGTTCTCCCCACTCTGGTGGCTGGAGAACTCTGTAACTTCCCATGTTCCCTTAAATAAAGTCTCCCACTATACCTTAATATCTGGTTGTCTATGATTTTAATTCTTTAACTTTATAGACAAGAATTCGGGTACTCCTTAAATTTTGAGGTGCACTGGAATTTTTGCTGGGCATTATCTAAATTCTAACCCTCAGCTCAGCCCGCTACAGGTTTTTGTTCAAGTTCATTCCACGATCCCCTGACAGAACCGAAAATAAAACCTCGTCCATCTGACTGATAGGTAAGGCCTGCTTAGCTCTTGGGAAAATCTGAAGAATGATCTCTATCTTCTTGAAGCTGTTCTTGGTTTCATAAATGTTTTGGGTTTTCCCTCTGTGGGGTTTAAAAGTGAAATGTCCTCACAGTCTCACGTGCTTTTGTGGTTCAGCCTCAAACTTGACCCCACCTGGTGGAACCCTGAAGATGTCTCACTGGAGGCCTCGGTACCTTATGGCCCAGCCCCTCACCGGTGCAGCTAATGAGCTCATGCTTGTTGCCTCCTCCCTGTTGATGTGACAAAATGTGACACGCTCTCCCAGGCGTGATGAAACTTCTCCTCAAAACCATAAACTAAAACAAACCCTTTCCTTCCTTCAGCTGCTTCTGGGTGTTTGTCCCCAAAACAAGAAGGTAATGGCTACATCTCCTTTCTTTTTTTTTTCCCAAAAATGAGAGAGAAAGAGAGAGAGAGAGAGAGAGACAGACAGAGAGACACAGAGAGAGATATGGGTGTACCACGGCCTCTAGTCACTGCAAACGAACTACAGATACATACGCCACTTTGTGCATCTGGTTTTACATGGGTGCTGGGGAATCAAGCCCAGGTCCTTAGGCTTTGCAGGCAAATACCTTAACTGCTGAGCCATCTCTCCATCTCTCAACCCCTTTCTTATGGTCATCAGAAATGGTTGAGAGAAGTTAGAATTTTTTTCATATATTCATTCTTGACCTTGTAATCCTCATAAGCCTGCATCTAGTAACTATTGTTTCTGGAATGAAATGAAGATAGAATCAGTGTGTGTGTGTGTGTGTGTCTGTCTGTCTGTCTGTCTGTCAGAGAGAGAGGAGAGACAGGGACAGAGAGAAGAGAGAGAGAGAGAGAGAGAGAGAGAGAGAGAGAGAGAGAGAGAGAGAGAGAGAGAGAGAGAGAGAGAAAGAATATGGTTACGTAATGCTTTTTCATCTACTTGAATTCACAGAAAATTAAAATGTCCCCAAATGATTTCTTAAAGACAAAGGACGTCTTGAGCAATCAGCCAGGCTTTCTCTTGTAGTGGCTTCCAGAACTGTTTCCTTTCCCAGAAGGGTGTCTCTGCCCTCCCCCACTGCCACCTAGTGTCCTTCCAGGCCCCTCTCCTTCCTGTCCCCCAGGAGAGCTGAGACACTCAAGAATGAAGAAAACAGCTCCCTTTGACTCACTGAGACTATGAATCCTGGTTTAACTCATAATAGAGTTTCTGGAAGAAAGGAATAATTATTAAAGATGAAAAAAACCGAGCTGTTTTTTCGGGTCAGGAAATTGCATTGGTAATTTTTCTTTTTGCAAGTATGGGCAAACCAGAACAGTGAGCCAACAGAGTGACCCAGTTCACAGTGGTCTAATGACACACAGGAAGGCAGGACTGAGTTATTTAGTGTTAATGTGAAATGATACACTTAGAACGAAGAGGGCAGAATCCATTCACAGGAGTACCCTCAAATGATATCCAACAAGAAATCCAAAGGTGTTAGTAGCTATTTTCATAGGCAGAAAAGAAAGTGAAAATGAAATCAGACTTTTAAAACCCTGGAGATGTTTAGAAACTTGAATTCAATTGGTATGGGGGGGATTTAGAATTTGAATTTCTAAATAGTTCATGAAATACTTAAGGCTACGAATCAGGGGCCACCCTTTGAGAACCAGGAATTTAGAGCCTGGTTTCTTAAACAGTGGGACCTGGTCCCATATAGACTCATATTACTGAATGTGTGGGGGTGGAGGGTCACGAAAAGCTTGTTAAAAACATATTTTTGTTGGTTCGTGCTGTGTGTTTATGCGAAGCGGCATTCCCAGCACTGATGATTATAAGATCAAAATATTGATCAGCTCTGAAGAGCACTGAAGATGCCCTGTGTCCTGAAGAAGCAAGCATTCAGCCAACATTTCCTTCTTTATGTAAAACAACACAAGCATATCCATCTCATTAGTATGCAAATTTGCTCTCATCACTTAAGTAGTAAGCTTACATGTGTACCAAAGAATTGTTTAAAAATAAATGTCTTTGTGACTCATCAGTAGATGTTTGAGTTTTGGTTGTAGTTACCTCCACATTGTGGGGACAAAACACTCGCCCAAAAGCAGCTGATGGGAAGGAAAGGGCTTTTTTAGGCTTACAGTTTTGAAGGGAAGCTTTGTGATGGCAGGGGACATCATGGCATGAGCAGAGACCGGACATCACCTCTGCCACTGCAGGCAGAAAACAGAAGTAGGAGAGTGACTCAAACTCTGGCAAGCCCGCCCCCCCCAACAACACACCGCCTCCAGCAAGGCTCTACCTCCCCAATTGCTGACAGCTGGGGACCAAGCATTCAGACACCTGAATTTATAGAGGACATCTGATTCTACCTACCACAATTTGTATAGCTTTTTTACATATCTCTATAGCTGAGGTCACGTGAAAATCCCTCAGGCAAAAGGGATGCAAACTAGTAGAACAAGTTTTAAGAAGCCCTGTTTAGCACTCAGTGCTAAGTTTACCAAATGCCCTGGGTTCAATCCCCACACTGAAAATAAAAAGAAAGAAAAAGATGATTTTTTTCAGTCTTGTTTTTCAGTGACATTTCCCTTGTTTTCCAAGCAACAATATATCAGGGAAAGCAAAGCTTATGCTCACTTCTTTGAGCAAGCTTTATGAAATCATCCACAAATATTTTCCCCAATACTTATACTCAGAAGGGTCTCACTACCCCTCAAAAGAATGGTGGACACAGTGTTTTTAGTAGGGTTAGCACCAGTGGAATACTGTTGCAGAATTAACTACAGTTTTCACCTTTGGGTATAAAAGAGTTATTTGGATAATACTAGTAAGAGATAAATAAAATAAATATTCCAGCTCCATATTGTGTTATCCCAGGCTGCGTATGCTGAGGAATATCCTCTCTCTCTCTCCCTGGCATCTTTTGTACTCAGAGAAAGAGACTGGGGTGTGAACAAGGGATAGAGTGAATGGTTCGGAAGACTATGGGTAGGAATACTCTTTTTATAATTTTCAGTTTACTGGACATTTCTTTTTCAACCGGAATTCATGGAAAAGAACTCTATTTCCATTAAAACATGGTAACTGTAGCTTTCCTTTTGAGTGATTAGCTTGTTTATCCAAAGAGAGTAAAGAGACAAGGAGAAGCCCTTTGCCTTTGAGGTGCTCATAGCATAAGGTCTCTTGATCCCTCAATGCAGAAAGCTGTAGGGGGTCCTTTGGTTCCTGGCCAAGAGACGACAGACAACATTGTGTACAACCTTAGCAAAGAGCGAAACTTTATACTCTATTTAGGTAGAAATTCCAAGAGAAGAAAGACACTCCCTCCAGAAAGAGTGCATTGTGGTTAGAAAGACCAAAACGTGATGAATTCCACCCACTCCCTCATATCCACTTCTTGGAGTCCCACAGGGCATTCCTGGGTGGTCAACCACTTTGATTTGAGACCCCACTGAACTCTTGTTTTCCAGAGGGGCTGCCGGTGCCTCCCCAGCAGCAAGACTCACCTTTGGGAACTGGAGGCGGGGGAGGCTTTGTTGGCAAAGTGGCTGTCACAGCCTATTAGTGCATGGGTGGGTCTCACCGGGTACAGAAGGTATGTCATTTATAGACAGAAATTGCATAATTAATCTTGATGAAATTTTGACTCTTTCTTGGCATGCAATTTGTTCGTCAAATAAAAGCCTTTAGGAAGCAGGTCACATGGAGTTTGGAGCTCTAAGGTTCAAGCTTAGAGTTTTCCTCAGAACTTAGACCAGTCCTAAAGGATTCTGGGAAGACCTGCATGCCTTTGGCTTCTGGTCTATACCCCTCACATTTGAATGGAAGGAAGGATGATGACGGAGCCAGACCCCAACCCCAATTAAAAAAAATATTTTTATTTACTTATTTGTAAGCAGAGAGGGTGGGGAGAGACACACAGGGAGAATGGGCACTCCAGGGCCTCCAACCATTGCAAACAGACTCCAGATGCATGCATCACTTTGCACACCTTGCTTTACATAGGTATTGGGGAATGGAGCCAGGCTTGTTAGGCTCTGCAGGCAAGCGCGCCTTAACCGCTGAGCCATCTCTCCAGCCCTTGAATCCTTTTTCTAGCATGCTACAAAACGTCACCAAAGAATCCTCTGCCAATCAAATATAGGTTATGTCTTGTTGTAAACATCTGTTACCTGGCCTGGGCCCAGGCTGCCTTGGTGACCTCATTTCCTTCTGGTTACTAGCACCTTCACTTGGGGTGGGCTGTGCTGATAATCCCAGCCACTCAGGAGCAGACAGGGCAACATAGAAGACTCCCTGAAAAAAAATCCTTCCCCTTGGCGTGGATCTTATAGACCATGGATGGTGAAAAACTGTATTTCATGGGAGGAAGAAAAAAAGCAAAGCAAAACAAAACAACAACAACATAAAAACAACCTGGCCATAAAGAAGGAAGCCTATCACCACATAAGAAAGGTCGCTCGGTTTTAACAGTATTGCGTACTGGGGATCGACGGGAATTATGTACTGCGTTCTTCATTCGATTGGTTAAGAGATGAGGCCATCACTGTTCAGAGGCCGAGACGAAGGGTTTCTTAAATTCCCTCTGAGGGAGCTCATGCGGTTACCCTGCTGTGTAGGTCACCTTGTCCTTTTCCACCAAAAGTGGCTGATGGGAGGAAAGGTTTTTTTTTTTTTTTTTATTGGTTTACAGTCTCAAGGGGAAACTTCATAATGCCAGGGGAAAGCATGGCATGAGCAGAGGCTGGACATCACCTCTGCACAGCAGGTGGACGACAGCATCAGGAGAGTGAGCTGAACTTTAGAAAAGGGGAGCTGGACATACACCCCAAATCCCGCCCCCAGCAACACACCTCCTCGGCAAGGTTCTATCTTCCAAATTGCTGGGGACCAAACATGTGAGTTCATGGGGGGGGATCTCACTCAAACCATCACATCCGTTATTACCACACTGGCCTGGGGATGGTGTGACATCACTTTGAATGTTTTGGAAACAGCACGAAGACACACTCACATTGCACAACAGGCTGGGCTGAAATGTCTGCACAAGGCAGTGAGGGGGGGGAGACAGGGAGAAATCAACACAGAAAAGAAGACTTGGTTTTTTAGCCTTATGAAACACAGCTCAAGCGTTGTCGGTCTGTGTCTCACAACCATCTAAGTGACTGTCACCAGAAGAGCTCTGTCCAAAGACATATCCGTTCTCTCCCACGGGACTTGGATGAGGTCTGGGGATTTAAATATTTTTAAAGTGCCAGTCAGAGATTCAGATATACAATCAGGTTAAAATTACAAAGTGCCAGGGCTGGTGGCATAGCTCAGTGGTGGAGCGCTTACCCCACAGGGATGATGACCTGAGTTCTATTCCTAGCACCACCAAAATGAACAAACAAACAAAAGCCCCAAACTAAAAATACCTTGCTTCTTGGCTCTTAGCCTGCTCTGCTAAAGCATATGACATCTTCCTTCCACTACCCAAGTCTTACTCAAAGAACTCTGGACACCAAAGAGCCCATGATTCTATGGGGGAAAAATGAGTTCTTTTAAAAATTTGACATTCTGTTTGTTGACGGGACAATCTCTTCTCCGTCAAGGGAAGCAGCGCCCATTTTTTCAGCCCTAACCAGATAATATTGGTCTCAGTACTACGATCAACCCAGCATTTACAGGGGAGCAAACTTCCAGGGAGGCTTGGGACTAAGGCATCGTAGTGTCACTATAACCCATACTTCAGGGCAACCCAACCTCTTCCTGGAGCTCCATTCACCAGCACCTGTGGTGTTTACCTGGTGCATAAAGTAATCAGCTGGCTTGTCACTGAGTTTTGACATCTCAGGATTCGGATTTTAATAGCTTCCCCCCTGTTGTGGTCAGCTTTCTAGTTGCTGCGCAGAAAGAACCCAAGCAAAAGTGGCTTGTGGAGGAATGGGTTTATTAGGCTTAAGGACTCAAGGGGAGACTCCATCCTGGCAGGGAAAACGATGGCATGAGCAGAGGGTGGACATCACCTCCACCACAGCACTGTAAACAATGGCAGGAAGGTGTGCCAAACTCTGGCAAGGGGAAGCTGGCTTATAATCCCATAAACCCGCCCCTGACAACACAGCTTCATCAAGGTTGTAAAACCCAAACTGCCATCAGCTGAGGATCGATCTATCAGAACACATTCATTTGTTTGTGGGGGACACCTGGATCAAACTATGACACCCCCTTAGATAATGTAGCAAAAGCCCTTGTTCGTACCTTAGTTTTGTGATCAGATAAATGTGGGCCAGAAACTACTTATAAATTAAAAAAAATCCCAAATCTATTTCTTCCTGGATAGATAGGAGTGGAAAATACCCACCATAAAGGATTATTTTTAAAATTCATGCGATCATGTACCTAAGCATTCACTTTTAAACTTGGTACCTACCGGAGTCCTCTGGAGAAGTCCTTGAGTTGGACTTGGGTTCGAGTTGTGGAGCAGGGGACCCGTCATGTAGAGCACATGTGACAGACCCATGGGGGAGTAATCAGGAAGGTTAAGGGGAGGGTTTGGGGGACAGGTGGACGTTTAATGCCTCAAATAACTTGGAGAATTCTCTCCGGCCGGCCTGCCTAAGGAGGAATCTTCCAGGCTGTCTCAGATTGCTTCTCAGATTGGAGGAAGGTTGGTCATCAGTGATCACAGTCAGCTACTTTTCGTGGCGGCTCCCAGCGGTTGGAGCCACTCACTGTTCCCAAGTTCAGCCACGAGATTTGACCCTTGACCTTTGAAGTTGGGCAAGGCTTATGTAGGATAACGCAGGTGAGATGGATTTTGGTGTCTGAATTCATACTTAACATCTATGTTCAATCATGTTGAATGAAAAAAAATGTAATTCATCTGAAATCGGTTCCCACTGTGTTCCTCGTCCCTGTCCTGTGTGGTTCCTCAGGCTGTCAGCCACCCTCCAGCTGTAAGCAAACAAACTTTTCCGTCAAGTGTAATTCAGTCTGATGACAAGGGGCATTGTGATGGTAAGATCCCTGCTTCAATCTGACATCTTTTTCTCCCACTGTTTAGCCTCTGAATGGCCCAAACCCTCTTTGTCAACTTGACTCCTTCTGCTTGGTTGAGCTAGGAAGTGGCTTCATTGTCTTTTGATTTTGAAGTGTTTATTCATGGTGGGTGAAGTCCTGGCCAAGGGGATTTGGTTCTGGCTTCTCTCTAGCCAAACTCACCTCTCTAGCTGCAAGGTATCAGAATACCTGGCTTAGCCGAGTAATCAGACAAGGCATAAGCCCCCCCCACACCCTCATTTCCACCACCAAAACAAGCATAGGGGGGTCATGACATGCGACTCTGAAGTGGGTGTCACTGGAGAAAAGCAAACTTCTTAACAGGGTAACTTTTCTGATCTTAATCACATTTCAGTCAAAAGCAAACCTTTAACATTCGGTGTATAAATAGGAAAGTCGCTCATCCCAAGCTTGAGTGATGTGAACCAGGGAACACGAGGGTCCTATGACAAGGTGTTTGCCTTTTTCTTATGCAAATGTAAAATAAATATTCATGGAGCTTTATTTTAGGGAGAGACATTTTAAATGGCAAAACTATTTAAGTTTTATTTCACATGTGCACAAATATCTTAAATCCTTTTGGGAACAAGGGAGGGGTATAATTATACATTTTTTAAATGTTCAGGTGTAGGTGTGCTCGCACATACACGCCCATTTTCAGTGGGAATCAGATGTTGAATCATGGACAATCCTCACCAGTGAGAGGCCCGATGGCTTGGAAAATCACAAAACTCTTATTATACAGAAATCCTGCTGTTGTTTACACAGGAATACCTTAGACACACTCACATAAAAATGACAGGTGAGCTGAGTTGTCCAGCTAAGCTGGGAGTTTTGTTTTTGCCCAATTGTCTTTAGTGCAAATAACCCTTTCCCTTTTCCTTTTTGCTTTAAAAAATAATCAGTTTATTTGAGGGGGGGAGAGAGTATGGGTGCATTAGGGCCTGCTGCCACTGCAAACGAACTCCAAATGCATGCCCCACTTTGTACATCTGTATGTGGGCACTGGGGAATTGAACCTGGGCCATCAGGCTTTGCAAGCAAGTGCCTTTAACCACTGAGCCATCTCTTCAGCCCACCCTGTTATTTTTATTATGGAAAATATCAAAACCCCCGCAGTAGAGAGAAGACTAGGAGGTACCTATACTCATTCCCAAGCTTGAACAGCTCAAATTTATAGTGAATTCTACTACCTGCGGGTGAATTCAGAGTGAGTCCCAGGTATAATATTATCTCACCAAAGCTTTGGTTTCTAAACTAGCATTACATAACTGACCATCTATAAATCAAAATATTAATCAAGTTCTATCTAGTTAACTATTGTTGGATTGGGGCTGGGGAGATGGCTCATACATTTAAGGTACTTGTTTGCAAAGCCTGAAGGCCTGGGTTCGATTCCCCAATAACCACATAAAGCCAGATGCATTAAGTGGTGCATGCAGCTGAAGTGTGTTTGCAAGTGGCAAGAAACCCTGGTACACCCATTCTCTCTCTCTCTCTCTCTCTCTCTTTCTCTCTCTCTCTCTCTTTCTCTCTCTCTCTCTCTCTCTCTCCTTGCAAATAAATAAATTAATTTAATTAAATAAATATATTGTTGGATTGATCCAATTCAGTGGCTAGATGTTTAGCTGAATTTAATTTCTTTTTAAAGATAGTTTGTGTAATCAGATAGAATTGTTGCTCTTAAATTCTTCTGAACTGGCTCTGTTCTGGGAACACCTCCTGAACTATGTCTCCAATGCACCTTTGCAAGAGTGTGGGGGCTCTGTCACCTCACAAGACATGTTCAAACTTCTGGCACTGTAAGTTCATGTTTGTGCCTAGTGGCTACGATGTTTGTTGTCTTAGGGTTTTGCAGTAAGATTCTGGGAGAAACATTAAGATACTTAAGAAATATTTGTGAAGCCTTTGTACATGTTGCTGGTGTTTAATGTTTTAGATTACATTCTCAATTGAAAATGGTGTTTGATCTTCTCAATTTAACAAAGGAAAGCTTCTAAATATAGTTCATATCTTGAATTGCAGTTGTGAATGGTGGTTGTGCCTTTAAAGTTTTCATGTTGCTTCAATAGTTTTAGAACTATTTAGTCATTGCTGTTGATTTAATTAAAATATAATGCATGGGGGGAAAGAGAATTCTCATTAACTTAAGCAAACTGAAATTTTAGTCTGAATTTTAAATATGTTTGAAGAGATTAAAAAAAACACTATTTTCAGCTCCACAAACTGAAACTGAAATTGATGTTTCCACATGAAGAGCAGTGAGCAGAAAATGCGTGCATTTCAAAGGATTTTAGTTACATTTTTAATAACCAGATGAGATGGATTGCATGACTCTTATTTATGCCATTATTTTACTTGGAAAGCCCTTTCTTTTTATGTTACACAAAAGCAAAATTTTAGCTATTCCAGCTGAGGTAAAATTGTCAAAAATCCTGGATTAGTAGACTGCAAGTTAATGAAAATTTATTTTAAAAAGAAAACCTACCTGGATGGTTGACAATGCCTTGTGAAGGACAGCCTGCTTGTCTGGGTTGTTGAAGTTTTATCAACCTTTTAAGCAAAAAAGGTTTTGCTTGTTTGTTTGTTTGTTTTACTTTTATGAAAGTCTTTCTAAAATAACCCCAAAACTTCACCATTTTAAGTTGAAGATTTAAAGCAAACTTTCTGAACAATTGTTACCAGTCATTTCACCTGTTCAGAGGACTTTGAAGGGCTTTGGAATGGTATTTGCCTACTAGAATCTTGAGAGAGATAGAGATAGATAAATGAAAGAAAGAAAGAGAGAGAGGGGGGAGGAAGGAAGGGAGGGAGGAAGGAAGGAAGGAAGGGAGGAAGAGACTGCCTGCCTGGTAGAAAGCACCACCCACACAAGCCCCAGCCTCTGACTTGTTCTATGAGCTCCAGTCTCCTTGGGAAATGGAGAATCTCTTTACTAGAAAGAAAGAAGCCTGAAGCAAAAGCAAAGTGTTTCTCTGCTGGAAGCTTGATGAGTTAGTTCCTATGGAAATGAAATGCAGATCTCAAGAGCCATCTTTGGAGCCTCTTGTTTGGAAATTTTCTGCCTGTCTGCGTTCACTCCCCTGATTTTCACGGGGTCCCGCCCTGAGGCACCCGTGTTCTGAACCGACTCACATTGCATGAAAGAGGGAGGATATGTCAGGAGCCCCCTCCCCAAAATACACTCAGGAAAACTCAAATGAATGATTTTACTATTTTAATTTTAAAACATATTCTCATCATCTAAAACCTGTAGGCATCAGAGTCTTGAGACAGGTGAATGCTGACTTCATTTTAAATTTTATTTATTTATTTATTTGAGGCAGGACAGAGAGAGAGAGAGAGAGAGAGAGAGAGAGAGAGAGAGAGAGAGAGAGAGAGAGAGAATGGGCATGCCAGGGCCTCCAGTGCAGCCCAAGCATGTGTGGTATTCAGCAACAGGGTCTTACCAGCTTGTTCTGGTGAGTAACCAAGAGCCTTGGCAATGGCCTCTATTGTTTTGGAGGCATCAGGAGCCCAACAACTTGCTGGAAGGTACTCCATCCCTAGCACTGAAATTTTCTAATAACAATCTATGGCTTCTGGGCACAACATTATCCACCTACACAGGATACTTCTGCCCAAACTATGTCTTTTTTCATATATATATATATGAAATATATGCATACATACATACATATGTATATATTTCATATACATATATATGCATCAAAGAACTCAGTTTCCATGTGGCTTATTTATGACATCTTACATTTTGATTAACCCTCCTCCCATCCCCTCCTCTCCTTCCTCCCCTCCCCCTGTTTTGTTTTTAAGCTACTAAATTTGGGGTGGTTTGTTAGGAAATTAATAAACACAGGAAATAAAGGTTCTAGCACCCTTCCACTTCACAATAATTAGAGAGGAACTCAGCCTGAAAATCATATAGTCAACTCAGCTCCTACCTGGTCATCCTATTTATTCTAAAAACACAACAGTGGGCATTTTTCCCATGTTTTTCCAATTTCTAAATGAATTCTTAGTTTAGAGTGAATTAACCTAAGAGAAGAAAATGTTCTTGTTGCGCCTTCTAGAAGCTGTGTGGAGAGAGGCTGGCCTTCTCCCCAGTGGGCTCCGTGGACATGGCTCCGCTGCTGACTGCCCAACGTTTTGGAAGCAGCAAGCCTGCTCCTTGGCTCTGAAACGAGCTGCAGAGTGGCTGTTCTCAGGGAGACATGACTGCTGGAGCCCACACCACATCAGGGCCCGGATGATTAAGACTTGATTAAGAGTTGACCCTGCTACTGTGCTCTGAGAATCCTGGCAGGAAATTGAACTAGAAATTTGGAACTGAGGCCAAGACTACATTTGTAACTATTGGAAGTAGGTCACAGATCTGTATTGTCTTAGACTTGCCAAGATTCCTCTCCCTCACTTTATACGTTCTTTACTAAATTGATGTCTCCGTTATTAACGTACCAGATTACAAGTAATTTGGAACACAGAAAATAAAGAGAACTCCAACGTGGATCTATCCTCAACATTGTCAGCCTTTGGTATATTTTCTTGCTGGAGTTTTTAAGCCTCTACAAAGAGTTGTTTTAATCCAGATTTTCTCAGTGTTCTGATGGCTTTGCACTTGGTTTTGTCTTTTTCTCCAAGTATTGGGGCTGGAACTCAGGGGCCTGTGTAAAAACTCCAAGCGAGGCGAGTAATCTCCCACTGAGCTACAACCCCAGGCAGGCTCTGCACTATTCGCTTTAAACTGCACATTGCGCCCCAACCCTAAAACAGGTGGGGGTGCTCTTTGATCTAAGAAATATTTTTATTTATTTATTTGCAAGGAGAGAGAGAGAGAGAGAGAGAGAGAGAGAGAGAGAGAGAGAGAGAGAGAGAGAGAGAGAGAATGGGCACACCAGGGCCTCTTGCCACTGCAAATGAACTCCAGACACATGCACCGCTTTGTGCATCTGGCCTGACATGGATCCTGGGGAATTGAACCCAGGTATTCAGACTTTGCAAGCAAGCTCCTTAACCGCTCAGCATCGCTCCAGTCCCCCACCCCAAGAAATATTTTAAATAACATCATTGTTTTGTTTATGTTCTTTCAAGTCAGAGTCTCACTCTAGCCCAGAGCTGACCTGGAACTCACTCTGTCTCCCCACCGAGGTTAGCCTTGAACCACAGAGATCTTTCTCCTACCTCAGCCTCCCAAGTGCTGTAATTGTGAGCACTCCTCCATTAAAGGGGAGCACCATCATGCTCAGTATAACTGTTTTGATATAGGTATTTTTTGATATAGGTATTCTTTTAGGCAAAACAGATTGAATCCTGAATTATATTTCTATCACTCAAAAATAAAGGTATATATGTATGTATGTATGTGTGTATATATATATATATATATATATATATATATATATATATATATATATATATATATTTTAAGGTAAAGTCTTGCTCTGGCCCAGGCTGACCTGGAAGTCACTATGTACTCTCAGGGTGACTTTGAACTCACCGTGATCCTTCTACCTCTGCCCCCTCCTGAATGCTGGGATTAAAGACCGGTGCCACCAAGCCCAGCTGGTCTCCCTCCTCCCCCCCAGGTGGAGTCTTGCTGTAGCCCAGGCTGACCTTCCAAGCTGGCCATAAACTCACAGTGGTCCTTCTACCTCTGCCTCCAGAGAGCTGAGATTAAAGGCGAGAGCCACCACACCCAGCTAAATGTAGAGTCTTTTAATTGTTCTTATAGAAAAATATTTTTCCTTCAGCCACATTTCCAGGTCAGCCTGGGCTAGAGTGGGACCTTACCTTGACAAACCAAAATATCCAGCTTGGTTGCTGTGTATTCTATATTTATGTAGCATCCTGCTAGGTTTCTGTCTAGAAACTCATTGTGCCACAGAGCCAGGCTCTTGCTGGGTTTCTGATGTGTATCTATTGAAGTGGTGGAGGATTCTCGGGTTCCTTGGATTTCCCAGCCTGCCTCTTGGAATCCAGGATTTCCTCCAGAGGTAAGTAATTTGCACGCTGGGTAATGCAGCTGCAGGTGGGCACTGCGGGGTGTCACAGAGTGGTATAACTTGCATCCTAAGGCTTTAGGCAGTTTGAGATTAATTTCTTTGAGGCCAGAGATCAAAGTGAGAAAGATTTAATGCCCTCTGATTCAAAGTTGAAATACATTCTCCCCACTTTGCACATTTGTTCAGCTATTTCCTGGAGCTGATGTGTTGACAATGTCTATTACTATTGCCACCCCAGGCACCAGAATGATCTGGAACCTCATCTGCAGCCAGGCCAGTGCCACCAGGCATCTAGTCGTTTCACTGCAAGTTATTTAAGTCACTTAGCTAGAGCATGTTTAAGGCTTTTAGGTCAATTGCCATAGTGCACAAAAGAAAGAGTCCAACTCACAGGGCATGGTGGAGCACTCCTTTAATCCCAGCACCTATGGTTTCAAAGCCAACAGTCCCATCAGCCCCCTTCTTGCCAAAAGTCAGACATAGTGGTCACCCTGACACCATGGGAGCTCAGGCGGGCCGTGGGAGCTAGCAGTAAAGACCTGCCCAGTTTTCCTGGGAGGTAAGAAGCAACATGTCTGAGAACAGAGGAGACAGGTAAGAGTATACCTGTTGAGCATCTGATGTGGTGGGGGAAGAAAAAAGGAATTCTGAATAAACTGAGGTCTTACAAGCGTATAAACTGTTCAGTCTTGAGAAAGGGGTCCAAATTCACTGAAACCCAAATTCACTGAAACTCAAGGGAAGTGTTCAAAAATGACTTCTAAAGTCTCTTTCAGGGCTGGAGAGGTGGTTCAGTGGTTAAGGTGCTTGCCTGCAAAGCTTTACGACCTGGGTTCAATTCCCCAGCACCCACGAAAAGGTGCAGGGAGATGTATGAATCTGAATCTGGAGTTAATTTGCAGTAGCTGGAGGCCCTGGCGTGCCCATAATCTTTTTCTGTCTCTCTCTCTCCTTACAAATAAGTAGCTAAATAAATATTTTAAATATTTTATTTATTTGAGAGAAAGAGGGAGAGAGAGAGAGAGAGAGAGAGAGAGAGAGAGAGAGAGAGAGAGAGAGAGAGAGAGAGAGAAAATGGACACACCAGGGCCTCCAGCCACTGCAAATGAACTCCAGACACATATGCCCTCTTGTGCATCTGGCTTGATATGGGCACTGGGGAATTGAACTCTGGCCCTTCTGCATTGCAGGCAAACGCCTTAATCACTGAGCCATTTCTTCAGCCCTAAATAAATATTTTAAAGTCTCTTCCAGCCAAACTCTCCTTTGGGCTGCAGCAGGTGGCAGCCATGTGGGAAGAAAGAGCTCACAGCCACGGGCTCCCGGAGTTGGAGTTGAGTGTGATCTGCAAGCCTAGGCAGGGAGTCTTCACGTGCTCTCTGCGTGTGCTGGTACCTGCCCTTCCAGTGATGTCTGTCACACAGGGATTAAGAGCCTAGGCAATAAATGATAAGGTTATCAGCTGTTGCAGTACTAACATGGCTGCTCATGAGCAGAGCTGGAAGTGAGTTTTGTTGCACTTACTGAAACAAGCCATCCTTCCGCCATCATTTTCATAATGAACTCTGTGTACAGTATTTTGCAAACGCAAATTTAATACCCCTTCAGGAAAAGGAAGAGTGTTGCCTCATTTACCTACTGTGTGTTGCTATTAGTAACAGTGATTTATACACTGAGGGAGCAGCTAGTCTTTTAATACTAAGCGTACTCCAGTGTTACAGTGGCAGCCAACTACAAGGGCCCTAGTCATGTCTGGCTTTGCTTGTGCTGTGACACAACCTGACAGAAAGAGGGGACTGTGGGGCATGACTGTCACCTGTACACTCAGTCTGTAATATCTAGACCTGCCTCCCATGCCTCCCCCCTAGTGGGCTCTGGGAAGACACAGGACACCAGGCACGTGTGTGTGTGTGTGTGTGTGTGTGTGTGTGTGTGTGTGTGTGTGTGTGTGAGAGAG
>PVHP010035023.1:0-18706 GCA_004024765.1 Zapus hudsonius | reverse complement strand
CTTGTGCAAAGGAGGAGCCTGGGCCTGGGGGAGACAATCAACAGCTTTCAAATTCGGCCAATTTTCCACTTAGTGAGGGGGACCCCTTGTCTGGAACTTGGGATTCAGGGCGATGGTCACCGGATCCCGTACTCTTGGGATCCCAAGACAAGATGCACTAAGGGAACGATTGACGGGGAGGCTACTAGAAATAGACTCTAGGTAAACTGGAAATGTGTATATTTGTTAACCTATATGGATCACACTCTCTGAAGGAGATTGTGCTTGTATTCTTCAGGATGCAGCGAGAGAGCTGGGGCCCATCTAACCCTAACAACTGACCTTAGTCCGATACCTGAGATTCTGGTAAGAGAGGAGCCACCACACTCATACCATGGAGGATCCATATGGAATCCTGCAGAGAATGACGGGAGGAATGAGGGACCCACAGCCACAGACATTCAACCTACACAGGATAAGCCAGTGAGACAGAAACCAATGATCTTCGACACAAAGACCCCTAAACTCACAACATTAAAGCAGCCTTAATACTCATCCACCACGACTCAGGGAACTATGCGGAAGAGGGGGCGGAAAGATTGTAAGAGCCGTGGTGGGGGAGACTATCCAGAGGCATGGCACCCTACAGCAACAACACACTTGAGCCAGGAGGTCCGGGCTGAGTACTAGTCTATCCAGGGCCCCCTGCCACAAGGACTGATCCAGATGGTACACGGAGGAGGATATCCAGCTGATTGGGGATGGGAAGGGGGGCATTGGGGAATTGGGGATAACAACTCATTGTTTGCCCACTGAATAATGTAACACAGTATGGACAATAAATATATATTTAAGATTTAAAAAAAAGAATGTTGGGGTGGGGGTCAACAGAAGCCTCAGACCCTGCTAAGCAAGGTCTGAGTCCAAACACTAGAGGGGATTGTAGCCGTTGATACCCAACTACAATAAAGAGTAAACCCCACCCCCTGCCTAAAGCCTAGACAAATACATAACCTCATACTAAGGACCTGTGTACCTGAGATCATTTTATCTGATATATGATGCTCAGCTTTCAGCAAAAAAAAAAAAAAAAGTCTGCAAAGAATAAAAGGGAAAAAATGATGCAAGCATACCATGGGGGGGGGAGTGAGCTGTATGACAAAGGAAATAATATTATAGTGCACTAATTGGTTCAGTTGTGAATGAAATTTACATATTTCTAATTAACATGATTGTAATAGAAATGGTTATTACAACCACATTAGACAGTTGCATAAATGAGTCAAGAGAAAGTGGTACATGAATATTATTTTTAAAAATAGAGATAGAATGCTGAAAACACTAAAGGCATTGAAAGGTATAAAACCAGAGGGTTTATGATTTTAAAATCTTTCAACAATATTTGACATTTCAACTTACGTTAGAGGAAGTACATAATAATCAATATCAATAAGTCGATAAGTCTTGATCCAAAGTGCAGAAGGTGTCTTCATAAAAGGAAAAGGGAAGGGAGAGCGAGGGCTTTGGTGAGCTTTGGCAGTAAAGGAAGGTATAGATGAATATGTGTGTTTTTATTCTAATATTTTATTTATTTGCAAACAGGAAGAGATCCAGAGAAGAGAAATGGACAGAGAAAATGGCATCAGCCACTGCAAATAAATTCCAGATGCATTCAGCACTTTGTGCATCTGGCTTTATGTGGACACTGGGGAATCGAACCCAGGTCATTAGGCTTTGCAAGAAAGTGCCTTAACCGCTAAGCCATCTCCCTAGCCCTAGATGAATGTGTTTTGAAGTGAGAGGTTGATGGGGGCTTAAAGGAATATTGTTCATATAGTTATTATTATAAAATGAATGTTTTATATCTTCTGTAATAAAAGGCTGACAGAAAAAAAGAAAAAGAACCAGCATAGTAAAATTCATGAATAATCAACAAAAGGTAATTGTCACATTACTGTGCAGCAGGATTGAAGCCTCATAACATTGTGTTTTGGTGTGTGTGTGTGTGTGTGTGTGTGTGTGTGTGTGTGTGTGTGTGTGGTGTGAATGCACGTATAAATGTGTGTTTGTAAGTATGTGTGCATATGGAGGTCAGAATTCAACACTGGGTGTCTACCTCATCACCCTCCACCTTGCTTTTTTGACAGAGAGTCTTTCACTGAATGCAGAGCTCACCTATTTAGCTAGATTAGCTGGCCAGAAAATCCTAGGGACACTCCTGTCTCCATGTCGCCAGCACTGGGATTATAGGGGTGTGCTGCCATGCCTGGCTTTAATGTGAGTTCTGGGGATTAGACTCAGGCCCGCACAGGAGCCACTTGATCCACTGAGCCGTCTCCCCAGCCCACACAGCATCACTTTTCAATTAACTGTCTGCATAAACCAATTTATCTCAACCATCTCCTGAAATGATGCAGGTTGTCCAGATGCTTGTTTGAAATCCACAATTTTGTGACCTATTTCTCGCTGAGATCATGAGACAGCTCTATT
Source organism: Zapus hudsonius (assembly GCA_004024765.1). Lineage (NCBI taxonomy): Eukaryota > Metazoa > Chordata > Mammalia > Rodentia > Dipodidae > Zapus > Zapus hudsonius. The sequence goes on along the minus strand of PVHP010035023.1, from coordinate 16,237 downwards.
TCTCATAAATAGAAAACTAAATTTTCTGTTCTCTAGAATATAGCCAGTGTCTTAGTGATTAGGACTAAGGTCAACAGTTCAAAAATTGGGGGAAAAAAACGACAGGAAATGAGTGATCTAATTAGCATTCATCATGCCCATTCTCAAGGATTACCACCTTTTTCTTGAACATTTGCTTGAAACTGGTGTCCCAAGTCACCATGGCATTGGTTAAAACAGAGAGTGACTCAATTAGTTGGAGTGTGTTATCACTAGCCTTCAAAAATAGTTCAAAATGTAGCCTCCAACTGTGTCGTGGGTAGAAGGTTTCCACGCTTGATTTCAGAGCTGCCTACAATTCCTCAACTCTTGTGCTACTGACGTTGAATGGTTTCTCTTACCTCATCTCTTTCTAAAGACAGTATGAGGATCTCGTTTTTCCTGCAAGACTTCCAACGTGGCTCCGGCAGTTTGATCTTTGTAGCTTATTTTCATGGAGACTATCTTTTTTCAGCTTGGTTCAAGTCTCCTAGTGTTCATCCTGTACTCACTGGTCTCTTCTGAAAACTTGCCTACTTCTTAACTTCAGTTATTTGGTCTTTGACAAAGGGGCCAACAATGTGCGCTGGGACAAAGATGGCATCTTCAACAAATGGTGCTGGATGATTTGGATAAACACGTGTAAAAAAAATGAAAATAGACCCACTCCTTTCACCATGCACACAGATCAACTCCAAATGGATCAGAGACCTTAATATAAATCCGGTAACCCTGAACACCCTGGAAGAAAAAATAGGAGGAACTCTACATGAAATAGGAGTAGGGAAAAATTTCCTGAGCAAATCTCCAGCAGCCCAGGAAATGCAACAATCACTTAACCAATGGGACCTGATCAGGCTCAAAAGCTTCTATGCAGACAAACAAACCATACTCAGAGCCAACAGACCCCCATCAAACTGGGAGACGATTTTTAGCAGCTATAACTCAGACAAAGGCCTAATCTCCAGATCTTACAGAGAACTCAAAAAAAAAAATATGTAATAAAATCTCAAACAAAATGGGGCACTGATTTCAACAGAGAATTCACAGAGGAGGAAACACAAATGGCCTTCTTGTCTCATCTAAGAAAGTGCTCAGCATCCTTAAGCATCAGGAAAATGCAAATCAAAATCAAAATGAGATACCACCTTACCCCGGTCAGAATGGCAATCATAAAGAAAACCAACAACAATCGTTGCTGGCGAGGATGTGGGGGGGGGAAGGAACCCTCATTCACTGCTGGTGGGATTGCAAACTTGTTCAACTGCTATGGAAAGCAGTGTGGCGACTCCTAGCCAGAATGGACATAGAACTACCAATGGACCCAGCTATCCCTCTACTAGGCATCTATCCACAAGATGTCACATCTCGACGCAGAAACATTTGTACAACTATATTTATAGCAGCTCAATTCATAATAGCCAAGAATTGGAATCTGCCCAAATGCCCATCCATGGAGAAATGGACAGAGAAACTGTGGTGTATTTACACGATGGAATTCTACTCAGCTGAAAGGAAAAATGAAATATCGAAATTTAGGAAAAAATGGTCTGACTTTGAGCAGATCTTAAGCAAACACTCAAAAGATCAGAGAATCAAACGCCCCCTATTATCCCTCATAGGTGGTTCCTAACCTGAATAACAGTAAACTCCAAGCAAACCAACCAGAATTGAGTTTGAGAAAGAGAATTAAGAACTGTGGGGGGAGGGGATGTCTTAAACATGAAGTTGAACCAAAACTGGTCCAAAATTATAAAATCCTCATGTGAACAACGTTTACTAATGAGCATGAAGTGGGCATCATCTGGCAAGCGGGGCCGAGAATGGAAGAGGAGAGTGTCTAAATTTGTGAAAAACCGAGTAGTCTGGCAGCTCCAGGTCCCAGCCACAGAATCCTTCCTTCGCTGAGATGTTGACCAAAGTGACCCATGAGGTCCAAAATACATGACAGGATTCTGTCAAAGCTCTTGATTACCAACCCCAGGCCTGAGGTGAGATCCTGTTGCTGAAGAACCACAGAAAGCCATCTAACAGCACTGAGAGACCCTACGAGGTCCAGAGTGGTAACCAGCCCCCAGATGGTAGTTAGTGCAGAGCTGGAAGGCCCTGCATAAGCTGCCAGGGGAAACTGGTCAACGACAGCTGGAATAAACAGAGATCACTGACATGAAACGCAGTGTGACTGAACACACTGCCTACTGGGAGAGAACAGCGAGCCATGAAGGGAGCACTTGTGCAAGGAGGCGCCAAAGCCTGGGGGAGGCAATCAACAGCTGACAATTAAGCCAAGAAATCCACTCAGTGAAGGGGAGTCTGTGACTGGAACTGGGATTTCAGGGTAAATTACATAGGGAACCAATATCTTAAGAAACCAAAGAGAAACTCACTTTACAAGTGATTTACAAAAAGCTACCAATAATAGAATCTAGCCAACTCAGGAAAGTGTATCTCAATTAACCTATACTAATCTCACTCTCCGATGGAGATTCTGTTTGTATTTTTCAGAAGGCGCAGAGAGAGCTGTGGCTCTTCCAACCCTACCATTGAGCCACAGGCTGATAGCTGTCTTCCTGGCAAGAGATGCGCCACCCCAGACCTACCGTGGAGGATCCCCATGGAACCCCGCAGGCAGTGATGGGATAAGCAAGAGACCTATAACCACAGCCAATCGATCAACCCAGGATGAACCAGCGAAACAGACACCAACGATTTTAAACACTACCTCAAGCAGAAGCACAGAGGCCCCTAAGGCCTCAACAAGAAAGTAGCTTTAATACTTACCCACCATGACTCAGAGAACTGAGCGGAAGAGGGGGTGGAAAGATTGTAAGAGTCATGGTGGGGGGGAATATCCAGAGACATGGCCACCCCTCAGTAACAACATGCAAAGTGGGGTGGAACTGGGTTGACTCCTAGGCTATTCACAACCCCCTACCCCATGGACTGATCCAGACTGCCCACGGAGGAGGAAATCCAATTGACCGGGGACAGGGAAGAGGGAAATAGGGGAACTGGAGACATCAACACATTATTCCCTTATTAAGTGTATCTAATTATGGATAATAAAATTTTTTTTAAAAACTTGCCTACTTCTTGCTTCTAACTAAGAGAGTAACACACAAACTTTAATTTCTCCAGCCATGAACTTGACTCTGTCCTTCCACCTGTAATATCTGCTTAACGTTTTTACTGGAACATTTCAAGCCTCCATCTAAAGTCAACATGTTAGGCTAGAGAGATGGCACAGCAGTTAAAGGTGGGTTTGATGACAGGTGCACAAAGTGGTGGATGCATCTGGAGTTTGTTTGCAGGAGCAAGAGGACCTGTTGCACCTATTCTCATTCTCTTTCTCTATCTCTTCTTGCAAAGTAATGATAAAGTATTTTTAAAAATAAAGTCAACCCATTTAACTGGGAAAGCACACACAAAATTAATTGAACATCCAGACAAATATAAATCTGGGAAGTATTTAATACTATTAGCAACAAAACAAATACAAACAGCAAAAATAATTCAGAAAACCATTGGAAGAACAAGATATTAGTAGACTAGGAATAGTGAAAAAGCAGTAAACCATATCAGGATGTATAAAACAGGTATGGAAGGATAATTTCTTAATTTAGTATAAGCTAAAATGTGGAGAAAGAATGATTTTTTTAAACAGAGAAAATGGTCATCCATTCAAAAAATAACATTAATTAAAAATTCACACTATACTAATAAGACATTTCAAATTGATCAAATAAGCAAAATTTTAAATGCATGAAAATAAAAATGCTGGGAATTATTTTTATAATCTTCTGGTTAAAGAAAGCCTTTTCCAGTGTGACCTAGATTAACTAACTATAATTAAATTTAACTATAGCTAAAGATATACTAGTAGAACCAGATGTGACAGAATTAAAGGAAGTTCATTTTTGAAGGGTTAATATCCAGAAACCATAAATATTCTGGTAAATGAATGAATGAGTGAATGAATGAATGAGTAAATAAATTCACTCAGTGTGAACATCATCAAAGAATACTAACAGACAAGTCACAATGGCAAAAAAATACATAAAAGTTCAGATAATAAGGCAAAAAAACTACCAAAAAATAGAAAAGTGTTAAAGAAAGTACTAGCATATTTTATTTTTTAAAGGGGATTAATATTTATGTTACAGTGCAAGAAGATGTGGATTTGTATGTGTCACAGTTAGTTCCATGTTGTTGCGATGAACATCCAAACCAGAAGTGTTTATGGGACGAATGGGTTTATTTCAGCTTACAAATCCAGGGCAAGTTCCACCCATGGCAGAAGAAGCCTCTTACTTTCATAAATGCAAGCAGAGGAAAAACTACAGCAAGCAAAACCCCAGCCCCAGCAACAGGAACCTCCTAGAGCACAAACCAGCTCTGCACACCTTTTGGCTAGAATCAAATCCACTCTGGAACATACCCTTGGGCTGGACTCCAGGACACAGGCCCTGCTCTATAATACATCATGTCTTTTCTCTGGAAGATAAAGTTGGTAAAGAAAAGAGCTCATGAGAAGAAGGCCCACTCAGCAGTGCTGGGGGAAACAGGCCACGCAGAATGGTGTTAGAAGATATTAACCATAAACGTTGAAGGAGGAATATTGAGGCACGGGCTACAAGGTGCTTTGAAAGCTCAGAAGCCTGAAAATCAGAAACAGAGAAGGAAGTGAGATCTCTTATTAATCAACTCTGGGACAAGTGACCTGGATTTGGGATAGGATGGCCCACGGCCGGCCAAGGTGCCTTGGCAAAGGCTAACCATTAGAATGCCGGAAGACATGATGACAGTCTGGCCTGAGTCAAAATAAACTTACAGTATGGAGGCTATCACCTAAATTTGATTTACTCTACTGTAGGGTAGCTATTGTTGGCACATTACTGCCTCTACCCCCAATCCCTAGAATATGGCAAAAGGGACTCACATCACAAAAGAGACTTTGTTAAGGATCTTGAGACGGGGAGATTATTTTGAATTATCTGACTGGGCTCAATGTAATTATCAAGATCCTTAGAGCGAGGTCACAGTAATGGGTGACGTCATCGGTGATAATAGAAGCAGTCGTTCAATGTGAGACCGTGAGCCAAGCAATGCCATTAATAAATTAGAAAGAGGACAATTTGGCCTTTTAAGCAGCCACCTTCTCATTGTGTCCTTACCAAGGAAGGGGAAAAGAAAAGAAAGGGGGGGGGGGAAAGAGAGCTCTGTCTTGAAGTTCTAATAAGGGTACTAATCCCATCGTCAAAGTTATTCCCTCCTAACTTTCATCACTTTCTAAAGGCCTCTCCTCCTGTATAATATCCTCATATTGTAATTAGGAATATATAAATCTTGAGACATCACAAATATTCAGTCCCTGGCAGGTTGTAAATTGGCCAGGTGAGGTTATCTATATGCTTCATAGGCTTTGGGGACACAGGCTTAAATATTACAATAACCATCAAAGCTTAGATAATTTTTTTATTTTTTAAATATTTTATTTATTTGAGAGAGAATAAGAGAAAGAGAGGAAAGCAGAGAATGGGTGCACCAGGGCCTCTAGCCACTACAAATGAACTCCATTTGCATGAGCTACTTCGTGCATCTGGCTTGACATGGGTACTAGGGAATCAAACTTGGGTCCTTGGGCTTTGCAGGCAAGTGCTTTAACCACTGAGCCATCTCTTCAGCCTCTAATTGCTTTTTGTTTTACTTGTATCAGTGTGTGTGTGTGCGTGTGTGTGTGTGTGTGCGTGTGCGTGTGTGTGTGTGTGTGTGTGTGTGAGTGAGTGCATGTGTATGTCTGAGAGTCTCTGAGTTTGTATTTGGATTGACCACAACACCGTGTGGAGGTCAGAGGACAACTTTGGGGTCAGCTCTTACATGAGGTTCCACCTCATTTAAGGCAGTTTTTCTCCATCTCTCTCGGCTGTGCTCACTGAGCTGGGAAATTCTGTCTCCACCTTCCATCTTGCTCTCTGTGCTGGTAGCACAGAAGCCCACCATAGGCTTCCAGATTTTTGTGTGGGGTTTGAGGACAGAACTTGGGTACTCAGGCTTGAGCAGTGTGTGCTCTATCCACGGAGCCATCTCCCAGGCCCTCTTGCAACAGCAAAACCCTATTGGCCGCTTTTTCACATATGTCCCAAATATGACTGGTGTTCACCATATACCCTCTACACCACCCTCTTCCCAGCGATGGTTACCTGGGACTATGGTGACCATCCCACTGATTGCTGTCTTTGTTCCTATATTCCTCCAGCAGCAGCCAAAGTGGCCCTCGCTGATAACAATTTCAGTGACATGTAAATTGATGTTCCAAAACTTGCTAAAAATGGGAACTGCCTCAGGAAGCTTATTATCATGGCTGGTTCCAGAGTAAAATGCCTAGGGAATAAAGAGCAGGGCAGTGCCTCTAACAGACCCTCCTGATCTATAGTGACTCCTGAGCCATGTGCTCTCCATCCAGTCACCAGCGACAGTTTTTCATTGGTCAAATTATACAAGTGAGGGTGTGGGACAGCTTCCATGTGTGGCCAATGAACTCTGATGAGCATCGCCTCCCTCCATTGTCCCCTTGGGATAAGTGAAGTTGGGGTAGCTTCCCACACTTCTCTGGCAAGGGTGTCCCTTCAGTGTGTCCTCTGACACACTAGCAAAGAAGTTCGCATATAAGACAAGGCACATAGAGCTTATTTTCTCAGCAAGAATATAAAATATACCTTTAGCAAGACACTTAGAAAGCATAGCACGCACGGAATAGCAGCATCTATCGAAGCCCAGAGGAGAGGAGATGAAAAAATAGAATGGTATTCTGGAAACTATTATCAGAGGCCAGTCCTGAAAGAGCATGAGTTAATGACCAAGAGACTTCATTCAGATAAAGAACTTCCTGGGCTGGAGAGATGGCTCAGAGGTTAAGGCACTTGCCTCCAGTACCTAAGGCCCTGGGTTCAATTCCCTAGGACCCACATAAGCCAGACCCACAAGGTGGTGGCCCTAGCACATTCTCAGTCTCTCTCTCTCTCTCTCTCTCTCTCTCTCTCTCTCTCTCTCTCTCTCTCTGCTTAAAAATGAATGAATAAAATATTTTTTAAAATTTACCAAAAAAAAAAAGAACTTCCCTACTAGAAAGTTGTGTGGGAAGGACACAGGTAACAATAAAATGAGAGAGGGACAGATTGGGGTTCATGAGCCAGAATATCTGACTGTTCCTGCAAGACCCCATAATGAACTCAATGTACTTGTTTGTAATGAAAGAAAATTAAAATAGAACCAAGTGAATTGATTACAGAATTAAGTATAATTTTAAAAAGAAAAACTATGCAATTTATGATAGAGTCAAATCATTATTAATGGTGTTCAAAATTGTACATATTGATTTCGTTAATTGTCTAGATCCTGAAAATTAAGGTTTGCTATTCGGTTATGGGCAAGGTGAAGGGATTCATGAGACCTACCTCTTCCTAAGGAGTGATTGGCAATTGATGGAGGCTGGGAAAAGGGAGAGATTTTCCTCGATGGTAAGATGCCAATCCTCTGATAAAGAACACCCCCACCCATGTCTGTGCCCATGCAAGCTCCCTTCTGGGGGGAGGGGGAGACATGAAAGTAGAAGGGGGCTTGTTGGGTAGATGAAGGCAACCAGTAGGGGTGGGGGGAGGACAAGAGGGACGTGAGCGTTAATATAGACAAGCATGAAGTAGTCAAATTTATATTTATAAAGATTGCTTACTCTTTATAAAGATAAGGGAATATAAACTCCTACTACAAAGGAGCTTGAGGTATGTAGGCTATCATTTAGTTCTGAAATTTTACAAGTCCCCAAACAAACATATTTAAAATAAATTGCAGGGGTTTTTTTCCCTTTTTTTCATTGAATAGAACAAAGTAGTTATTTTAAGCTGTGTTTACCCATATTTTCTCATAAAGATGTATTTCTATATAAAAAGATTGAGGTTTTCTATGAAAATCCCCACAGATTTATCATTAATGTTTCACAGTTAGAGTCCAGATGGTCCACATAGTCTTATAATTAGTTTTATCTACCCTGTATTAAAACTGGTGTTGTGGAAAATCTTCGTGTTTGGCTCAGCTTTTCTTCCAGATGTTTGTAGTGATATAGTTATACCCTCTGTGTTTGACAACTTTATTTTTAGACAAGATATCCAACATGCACATTTAAAAGCATGACACATTTGTTTAACTACATTTTCTCCACTAAGTTCAATCCAGATGACTCACATTTACACGTCAGAATGTTTTTAGCCTGGATTTTCTAGTCTGTGATATACGTCCCACTTGAAATCAAATTGTTAAATGTATAGTCTTTTGAAGGTTTCCTTTAAATGAGCATATCTGGGATATAACATCCATGATAAAGGAAACTAATTAGTTTTTTTTCTTAACTTATTTATTTATTTGAGAGAGTAAGAGAGAGAGAAAGAGAAAGAGGCAGATAGAGATAGAGAGAGAGAGAGAGAGAGAGAGAGAGAGAGAGAGAGAGAGAGAGAGAGAGAGAATGGTTGCACCAGAGCCTCCAGCCACTGCCAACAAACTCCAGACACATGCACCACCTTGTACATCTGGCTTTATGTGGGTACTGGGGAATCGAACTCAGGTCCTCCTGCTTTGCAGGCAAACCTCTAGCTAAGCAATCTCTTCAGTTCCATATAGAGAAATGTTATTTGAATAGAGACTATGATTGAAAAGGATGACAAAATGCATAATTGAAACATCACAGATGTCCTCAAGCTTCACACGCTATCTCACCATTATTTCTATGCCTTGGTTTCTGTTTTCATGTGAACTTGAACCCTCGTCCTTAAAGGCCCCTACTGAAGGGGCCTCATGTATGCTCAGATCTGACTCTCAGGTGTAGGCATGAGATAAGTCCTAGAATGTACTTCTGCTCCCCAGACCTCCACAGCATGTGCAGTCATGCAAAGGCTACCGATGCCCTACAGGGAAAGTCCTTGGTCTGCTGTTCTAGTTTCTGTGTCTCTAAAGCTACAACCCCATCCAGAAGCCCAAGTAGGGAAGAGACCCCACCCCAGTCTCCCCCACTGCCTTTGTCCTTAACTACACATCACTAGGGCCTTCAAAACAAACCCCAGTACTTCTTCTCCCAGTAAATATACCCTCCAGAGAACTTGGACCCCAAGTTTATGAAAGATGCATTTACTCACATGGGGGGAGGTCAGGAACCAACCAATAGTTCAAATATTCAAATTCCTAAGAGTTCAATATGTATTCAGATAAGATACCCTTTATTATATGGGTGAGCGTGTGTGTGTGTGTGTGTGTGTGTGTGTGTGTGTGTGTATGTGTGTGTGTGTGTGTGTAAGGCCAAAAGGAAAAGCATCCAAATGCTAACATTATTTCCTTCTCTGTGGTGAGACTATAAGTCACTTTATTTTTTCATTTTTTTTTCATTTTTAAATTTTATTTTCCATAATTAGATACACTTAATAAGGGAATAATGTGTTGATGTCTCCAGTTCCCCTATTTCCCTCTTCCCTGTCCCCAGTCAGTTGGATTTCCTCCTCCATGGGCAGTCTGGATCAGTCCATGGGGTAGGGGGTTGTGAATAGCCTAGGAGTCAACCCGGTTCCCCCCCCCCTTTGCATGTTGTTACTGAGGTGGCCAATGTCTCTGGATATTCTCCCACACCATGTCTCTTACAATCTTTCCACCCCCTCTTCCGCTCAGTTCCCTGAGTCATGGTGGGTGTTATATTCTCCACATTTCATAGATGATCTTTATTCTGATGAAGGAATGAGAAGGTAATTAAAAACATCAGCGTCGTATTTGCCAGGCAATGATTACTGGAGAGTCCTGGCAGGAGTCAGACAGCAGAATCAGAAACAATAGTTAAAAGTGGTGTTGGTGCTGGGGAAATGGCTCAGTGGTTAAAGGTACTTGTGTGCAAAGCCTGACCACCTAGGTTCAATCCCCAATACCCACCTTAAGCAGATGTACAAAGTGGTGGTGCATGCATATGGAGTTCATTTACAGTCTCTCTCTCTTTCTCCCTCCCTCCCTCCCTCCCTCTCATACAAAGAAATAAATAAAAATATTTTTCTTAAAAAGTGATGTTCTTAGCATAGCAGAGTTGACTGACATAAAATCCTGCAGGATATCTCAGATGTGTTCTAGAAAACTCCAGACTCTGCCAGGGTCCCACCATTGTCAAGAGTGAAGAGCACAGACTTCCAGGTAAGATGTCAAAGCAGAAGCCAGGCCTGAGCAAGTAGCTATTTATAGTAAGGAAATAAAAGGAGCCAGGAATATTGCATCACTCTGTCAGCCGATCCTCCCATTTCCAAGATCCACATGCAACAAATTTCCCACCAGCAGACCCCTCGCCACCTCAGTTACCAGGCTGCCACTGCCCAGACCATCACTACAGGCTGCGTGAAGAGGTTGCCACAGAATCTGCCTCACATGGGCTCTTAGAGAAGAGGCCTTTCCATAGCCACCACCACTGGGATGCCAATGGGAAGAGCAAATTCAAAATCAGGCCAGCTTCAGCATGCTGTGCTTCCACCCGGCTCTTTCCCCACTCCAACTGCTGTCCTTTCTCTGTATGGTTCCTAAGATCAATCGAGGCCATTCCTGGTACCTGTTGTTCTGTCTCGTGTTCTCTCTCTCTCTCTCTCTCTCTCTCTCTCTCTCTCTCTCTCTCTCTCTCTCTCTCTCTCTCCCTTCTTCCCTTCCTCTTTCTCCCTCTCCCTTTCTCCTCTTTTCTCCATATATTTTCCTTTCCTGAAGGATCTGCTGGATGTGACTCAGCCTCCTGAGAGATGAGAATGCTCTACTTGATCAGATTTCACATTTTACCCTCTCGCCTTAGTCTACCTTTAACCAAAATTTCCACATTCCAACCATTTTTGGTCTTTCACCTCTACAGAAACCTCTTTATGTTCCCCTCCACGACTTCTTACCCATTACCTGATACTAATCATAAGTCTCACCATGTCTTTCTCCCTCTTTTTCTTTACTTTTCACTCATAGCTACAATAACTGAAATATTTGTACACATCAGCGCTACCAGTGATCTTTAATCCTTAAAATAATTAATACTTCAGGATTCATTGTTTACTAGTTAAATGCTACTCTATTTTCATAGTGGTTTACCTTTAGGAAGTGACAGTTGTCACTTCCATAATTCAAATCTTTCAGGGGAGGACTAGACATAAAGCTTGGGGTCCCAAAAAACATCCTAACAGAGGAAATATCACCTTAACACTACTACTGCCCAGGCCCTTCTGTTCACTGCAAACAGTTCCACAGAAAGAAGAAGGTAACTTGGATTAAAAAAAACAAAACACTCTCAACCAACAAACAACTGCTGAAGCAGAGTCCCAATGCAAAACCATAAAAAAAGAAAAACTAAGACAACATGGGTACTCTAAAAATGTTCACTCTCATAGTAATGACCTCCAATGACAGAGACTTTAAAGAAATTTCATACAAAGAAGTCAAAATAACAATTATAAATATGATCAAAGAATTCAAAGATAATAAGAATAACCCCCTGAATGAATTCAAAGAAGACATAAACCAGGTGTGGTAGCACACGCCTTTAATCCCAGCACTTGGGAGACAGAGGTAGGAGGATTATATGTGAGTTCAAGGTCGCCCTGAGACTACATAGTGAAATCCAGGTCAGCCTGGGCTAGAGGGAGACCCTACCTCAAAAAGAAGTGAGAAAAGCATACAGCAAGGCTGAGTGCTGGTTGACGCTTTGTCTGCTGAGCAGACTCGAGATCATGATGCTCATTTTGCGGGGAGGGGAATGTGAGAACGACTCATGTGTATCCACAGCTTCAGAATTAACTGAGCCAGCGCAGGGGCCACCTTAGGAGTCATCTTAGGCAGGTAACAAAGACACCTGTAGAACAGAGAGAGTTGGCCAGAAATGCAAGAAGATATCAGCCCATGTGACAGAGAGAATATAGTGTATCTCTATGGAAAAGTCAATAGCCACGTGCATTGGTGAGCATTTGATCCTCACAGCCTTTGTTGGAAACATTCTTCGTCAACAGAAGCACGCTGAGGCATACCAGGCGAAGGGAAGCAAGTTCACTCTTAGAAGAGCAGTGTTCATGAAGAAATGGCAGAATTATCTTTGAAGTGACTTACATTTGAGACCAGCCATATCATCTGTGAGTAAGATTTGAACACATTTCCCTAGGAAATAAGCACCAAGAAATAGGGCTTGTGATGTATTCTTATATATCACATACAAAGTAATAATAGTAACGATCCATCAATGCTGTAGGGGTTTGCAGTTAAAAGTATAGAGTGACAGTTTGCCAAGACAAAACGACAGCAGAATGAAGATTTTCCTAGAGTACAAGAACGAAATAACACCCGATGAGACAGTAGAGAGAGTTTTTAGAATTCATAAGAAATGAGCTATTTTTTAAATATTTAATCATATCTTAGTTGTTATTATGGCGGGCCACTTGCTGAATGAAATAAAATAGAAAGAAATTGAAAATCACTTTACTAAAAATAATTTTGTGGTTTTTTTACAAATGCACAAAGAATAAACCCTTTGATGATGATGGCCCTGTATGCACAAAATTTTCAGCAGCTTTGATCCCAACTGAATTGTCTGGAGCCATGCTGTGGAGGCGGGCCTCTTGTTTCTGTATGCCCCTCCACTGCGCTTCCCACGGGCTGCTGGGTTTCTTAATTGGAGGTTTGTGCTGAGCCTGCCCTCCCCCAAAGTCTATTGTCACCATTTTCCCAACAACTAAGGTGACTATTAAGCATTTGTAGCAATAGATTGCTTTTGTTTTGTTTTGTTTTTCGAGGTAGGCTCTTGCTCTAGCCCAGGTTGACCTGGAATTCACTATGTAGTCTCAGGTGGCCTTGAACTCATGGTGATCCTCCTACCTCTGCCTCCTGAGTGCTGGGATTAAAGGCGTGCGCCACTAAACCTGGCTAGATTACTTTTAATTAAGGTATGTATGTTGTGTTTTTAATATGATTGTGCACTTAATAGTTATCATGGATGGAAAATGGAAATCTATTTTTTTTATATGTGTGGAAAACCACCACTTGCCTTGATCACAGAGGGCTGGAACTGAACTGACAACAAACACCTCTGAGGAATGACTATGTTGCAAACAGATAAAACAGGATAAGGACAGACGGATAGGACGAACGTGCCAAGGAAAGAATAACCTGGGAATGGAAGATCTTCGTTGATCTGTATTTTATGTAGCCTCTAGGATGCAGATCAGGTTAGCTTTAGTTACAGCTCATCAACCCCTCTCTGCAAACCATCTCTGCTCTGCATTATTTCTTGTCTGTGGACTATGCCTCTTGAGACTTCAACAGCTGGATGCATATCAAGGAGAATCTAGTTTGGAATTTGCAGTTCTATTAGTTTGTTCCAGATCACCTAATGGCTGAGGATGAAGTTAATATTTGTAAGAGTACCTAATGAACCCAGTGCAAAGCTCATTTCTGATCAAGGTTACAGTGCCCTAGAGAGGCCGATGATGTTTTCAACTCAATTCTACCACCTTCAGCCTCTGCACTGTTCCCTCGTTGACAACCTTCTCTCACTAGACCTGTGCCAACTCCTTCCAAATTGAGTATGGCTACTGACTCATTTCCCTGAAGAGGAACTTGACATTTCGAACAATTCTCACATCACAGAATTTCATCTGAAGGGGCAGAAGAGGCTCTGCCCCATCTCATGCCTCTGGACTCGGGACAGCACCCAAGCACCTCCCATCTACCATCAGCTGTTAATTCTTCCTGACTGACTTGGCATGAGAAAAGATACTTCGTTCTGGAACTTTCTTCTCATGTTCTATAAATTCAGCCCAAACCCTCAATCAAGGCTACTTAACAAACAACACATGTGGTGATGGCTCACCTATGTAGACAATTTTATTTTTAATCGATCATAAAATCCATAGGCACCTTGAGGTACAGTATTGGATGGATAAGGATCTGGAGCAATAGGTACAGAAGAGGTATTTGTTTCTTGTTTCGGGAGTCGTAAAGGAACATCTCTATTCATTCCAGATGCCACCTGGGAATGGTTACTGATCTTTCCTCCTGGAGTTGGTTCTAGGAGTTAGTTAGGGAGAAGAGTGGCTCTGAACCCGTTTCTCGACTCTCGTGGCTTGTTCACCACCATCTTACTCAGAAGTCTCACATCTCTAGAAAATAAAATACACACGGAAAAGGATATTTGCCTATTCTTTAAACTTTATTCCCCAAATGAATCTTCCCAGCACTTTTGTGAACATACACACAGTGCTGCAGATTTGAGTTTAGTCACTAACACACCCACAGCAAAGACTGAACAAAGAGCTCTGCTGGGGATGCGTGTGGTCTAGTGATGGAGTCCTTGGCTCGCTCCCTTCCCCAGCACTGTAAGGGAAACAAAGAAATATCAAGGCTGCTCCCTGCCTCCTTGCTTCATCGTTGATACTATAAACAAACGTTCTCCTTGAACGTTTTATTTTTCAATCACATTTCTTCCACTTTTGTCCTTTGTGATTTCACTGTTTACATGGTCCCCAACTACAATGTTTAAATGTTATCTCTCATTGTTTGTTTGGGTTTTGATTTTTATTGAGACCACATCTTAAGTAGCCCAGGCTGGCCTCTCTATGTATCTGTGGATGAACTTGAACTCTTGACCCTCATGCCTTCACCTCCGAAGTTCTGGGTTTGCAGGAATGCAACAGCAAGCCCAGATGTAAATGTCTAAATATTCCTAAGCCATGAAGGTTGTGATGTATGTAGCTTATAAAAATGCATGCATCTTCATTCAACTTCATTCAAGCATCACTTGAAGGCTGCTTTCTGTGAGTTCTGTGTTAAGGATCAACAATACATAGCAAACAAGGCATTGTTGCATGGTAACCTGGAAGGAGAGGGAAGCTGTGAGACTCGGGAAGTAAACACAAGATTCAGAAAGCTCCTGAAATCTACAAGAATCATGAGGCCCCTCGAGAAGGTTAAACAATTTCTGGAAGAGGCAAATATGGCCATCCAAGCTTCTTGTATTCATTCAGTGAGCTCCAGGGATATGGATTTTGTGAATCTGACCCATGATAGGGTGGGCTTTCTGGTGATGAGGCTGCCTGTAAGTAACCCCTCAGTCATGCTCTGTAAGTAACCCCAGTAAACTCATTGCTTCACCAAGTTGGACTATGCTCCAGTCATACTTTGGCCTGTCATTGGGGCCTCTCTGGAATGAATAGATGTTCCTTTGCGTCTCCCCAGGAAAAGTTCAACCAGATCAATAGTGTCAAAGGTCTATAGTCCTCAGAGAAGCCTAGCTCTGGATTTCCCCAATAGTTCTTTGCGATTTCACTGTCTGCAATGACTGTGTAAAACAAGGCTACCTCAAATAATGATAGGTGGCTATATTATCACCAACAGTAATTCATATAAAATTATTCATGGTACACATTGTATTCTTTTTGTACCAAGTCTTCAGGCTACGGTGCATATTTCGCACCTACAGCACATCTTCACACTGGTTACCTTTCATATGCTCAGTGGTCATGCATTAGTAGCTAGATACTGTGTAATACAGACCTAGCCCAAGACTCCACAAATAAATTGAAGTGATTCGTCAGAGGCCCCAGCCTTTGTTATGACTCATATGTCCCTTCACAGACCTCCATGCCAGTTCCTTTTCCACTCTCCATGGGTATATTCCTTCTATTTTTCCCTCTCTTCACTGATTATTAAGCATCAAGATATATGGTGCTTGTCTTACCATTAAAAATGATGATAAGGAGTTAGACAGATGGCGCAGTGGTTAAAAGCAATTGTTGACCTAGATTCAATTCCCTAGGACCCACGCAAAGCCAGATGCACAAAGTGATGCATGCATCTGGAGTTTGTTTGTAGTGGCTGGAAGCCCTGCTGTACCCATACTCACTCTCTCTTTGTCTCTCAAATGAATAAATAGAAATATGATTATTTTATTATTATTATTAATAAGACACTTTATGTGGCCCTCTACCCTTTCAAAATACTTCTTAGCTAGAATTGTCCCTCTGATATTACATTTGCTCATTTATCTACCTTCTTTTGAACCAGCCTCAAGGTACTGACCCCTTTCCATCCACATTTTATTAAGTCAATAAATATTGCACTGAGCATCTCGGTGGCACTGTGATGAATAAAAGTAGACATGTCCCTGTCCTTATAAACCTTCAGACTAATGTGT
>PVHP010035022.1:0-18742 GCA_004024765.1 Zapus hudsonius | reverse complement strand
TGTTTCCCTGGACTGGGGAAAGGTGGTGTGTGGGAAAGCACTCTTTCCTTAGTCAGTTCTGGTTGGGGGATTTGTCCCTTTCTTCTGTCTGGTTCTACATGGAGTGAAATGGGCTAAACTAGTTTGCAAGCAAGGGTTCAAATCCAGAAAAGATGAGTATGTGTGAGGCAGACCTTCTTGAGCTCAGGGCAGAGAAACTGATGTGTTTGAGGGGCCTCTCTATTGTCTGTGGAAGCATAGGAGGTACCCATGGGAGACTCTTAAAGGTTCTCAAAAGGAGAAATGAAGGAGTGGCCAGAGAGAAGTGGACGATGTAGATGGAAATGCTTCAGTCATCTTCTGCTGGCTCTGTTAGAAAACAAACTCTAATAACACTATTGAAAAAGAAATTGGAAAAATACATGAAGAAGTCTTAACAATGTTGACATTATTCTAGATTTTATTTATTTTCCCTTCCTCACTCTTCCTAACAAAAAAAGTTCCTGAGTTTCTTAGAGGCAGCTACTGAATAGATAGTATATCATTTTTATTCATCATGATGTAGATAGTAGTTATTATATTATCTCTTTTGGTTAAAAAAGCTTGGAGGGCTGGGGAGATGGATCAGCAGTGAAAGGCATTTCTCTGCAAAGCTTGCTGGTCTGGGTTCAATTCCCAGTATCCACATGAAGTCAAATTCACGAAGTGGCAAATGTATTTGGAATTCATTTGCAGCGACAAGAGGCCCCGACACACCCCAATTCACACATATTCTCTCTCTGCTCACAAATAAATAAATAAATGAAAATATTTGTCAGCCTAAGCTAGAGCTAGACCCTACCCCAACCCCCCCCTCAAAAATACTTATAGACATTTGCTAAGAAGAAATTAGTGGGTTTTTTTTTTGCCTGATTGTTTTTCTATTAAGGGAAATTTTTAGGGATAGTGTCTGCATCTGATTTCCTTCCTTTATGTTATAAAGATCAAATCCTGAAATAATAGTTAACATCTGCTTAGCTTGAATTAAAACTGCAGGAGAGGCTTAATGGTCTCTCTCCTTGACTAATTCAGATGCCAAGGACTTTATCAAATTATCTTAATTAGGCATATAGTTGGGTTTGAGTTTTAGAAAATACTACTTTCCCCTGAACCTCACAATGACCCATAGTTGGACTGACTGGATTTTAATAGGAGGTTGTAGTCTAACAAGAAGGGAAAAGGCGAAGGGGAGGCTCTCCAGTACTATGTCTCTTGTGATATATTAAGGCTTATTTTAAAAATTAAAATTGAATTCAATTGTAAATGCATCTAATGTTAATCACTTTCTATTGCATCTGCACTAAAAAAAACCCCCAAAAAACAAAAGAAAACAAAAACATGTAACTCTGTGATAAACTGTGTGGTCCAGCCACTGTTCCACTGTTCTCTGGTGCTATGGAAGTCAGGAAGATTATGCAGACATGAGCCTTGTAATCTGATTCAGTGAATGGAGACAGAGGCAGGACACAGAGGAAAAAAACTTGGGAAGAAGAGAAGAGCGCTAAGGTGAAGGCCACTGAGATACTGAGACAGGTTCTGGCGTGTTTAGGAGTTGGGAATTGAGGATAGGTGAGTAAGAATAGGTGAAGCTGTGGTGTCCTTCATGGGCGTGTCTAGTGAGGGCAGAGACATTGTGCATCCTTTTGTCAGTAAACCATGATATTCTTCAGCTCTAAAGACAGCCATTGCCAACAGATCAGACTTTCACAATGAATTTATTTTCTATTTCTGTCCTATGAAAATACGTTTTTGTTTGATATAAAAGAAATGGGAAACACTGAAGAAAGAAGAGATGAATAAAGGGAATGTGAATCCCCAAACTCTCAGTTACTATTGATTCTAACTATTGTTAACATAATTATGGTTTATGCTAGAGCTCAGCATGGTGAGGATAATGATGGGTTGGAGATCCTAGGACTTAATACTTGAGGTCTAATTCAGCCTCTAACCTCTCCTCCTGAACCTCATTTTCCTACAAAATGAAAGCTTGAAATGCATACAGGGGATGTTCTGTCCTGACATTGGTTTTTGTGTTTTAGACTCCCACAGAAGCCTACAGAAAAGCGGCCATGGTGTACTGGAGGGATGGTTCAGTGGTTAAGGCACTTGCCCAATGATCTGGGTCTGATTCCCCAGTACCCAGGTAAAGCAAGATGCACAATGCGGCACATGTGTCTGGAGCTTGTTTGCAGTGGCTGGAGGCCCTGGCATGCCCTTTCTCTCTTCTCTCTCTCTGCTTGAAAATAAATAAAAATTTAAAAAAAAAATAAAGAAAGAAAAGCAGGTGGGCTGAGCCTTGCCGGGTCCTCCTGGGCAGGAGGGAAGGGATGTGATAGAAGGCCAGGGGAAGGGGACAACTGCTGGGCTCTGGCTAAGAGCTCCTAGGTAGCCAAGAGTTGGTGGCATTACACACTGAGCTGGGTGATCCATATGGTACAGATCATGTGGCCTTGGCGCCTTGGGGTCTCGCAGTAGGAAGCTGATGAAAGGCCTCATCTGGAAACAGCTTCCTCTAGTGGTCAAAGCTACTGGGGAAAGTTTGTCCATCATGTCTGTCTCTCTCTGGATCACCCTGATGTTGTTCTCATCTTCACGTGGTCATTTTGGCAGATGTCCTTCTCCAAGTGACTTCCCAACAAAGTGGCCTTTCTCAATAGTGACTCCCTCTGTCTCCCTGATTGCCGACTTCTTTGGCCACTGGTGGATGCATTTGGAGACAAGGGAAGAGGCATGATGAGGTCATGGCTCCATGCAGGATGACAGGAAAACCAAGGCTTCTTTCATGGCTGGAGCTGCATGTCCTCTGCCCAGCAAGAAGATTTGAAGCTGTTACCCTGTTTGCTCAGTCCTTGGGGCCAAGCTTGTCAGTGGCTGTGAGGAAACTTTCAGAATGTAGATATAGTTGAGACGCTTGGAGCCATGGTGTGTGATGTCCAGAGGAAGCATTTTGAAGTCTTGGCTTAATTTACTGACTTATTTTCTTCCCAGGGCATGATAAGGACTTTATTTCCCTCTTGAAATATGTGTTTTCTCAAGTTCAAGTTTACAAGGGCCCCAGATGAACAATTCTACATGCTGGCATAGTGCCTGTCTTTCAACAGTTGCTGCTGTTTAGGAAGCTTTTTGACTAGATGTTAAACAAAATAAACATATTTTGTCTATTGTCACTTTTAAATACACCCGGGAAATATGTGGAATAAAGGGGAAATTATGTATTTTTTTACTGACATTTTATATCTCCTATTTATAGATTGCTTAGAAGTTCATGGACAGAAATGAAGAGCTAGGATTAAAAGAAGCTGGATATGTTTTTGTCTCTCTTGAGTTGGGCTTTTCATAGTAGCAGTATCAGTTTACACTTTCACCCAAAGTGAATAAAGTTCTTTGCCCTCACCCTTGCCAGTATTTGTTGTCACTTGAGTTTTTGATGGTAGCTCTTTTTCCTGGAGGGAGATGAAATTTCAAAATAGTTTTAAATTGCATTTCCATGATGGCTAAAGATGTTGAACATTGAAAAAAATTATGGCCATTTACATTTCTTCTCTTGTGAATTCTTTATTTAGTTCCATGGATGATTTTTTTTTTTGATTGGATTGTTTGGTATTTTATTTCTTAGTTTTTGTTTGTTTTGTTGTTTTTTAATTTTTTAATTGAGGACTTTAATGTATGAAAATATTGCAAATTGATCATCCTTCTGTCTGGTTATGGTCTTCTGTTCCCTCTCCATGGTGCCTACTCCACTGAGGGTCCTACTCAGTGGGGTTATCAGTGATCACAGTGGGGTCATGAATGTGCCAGTCAGTCTCTGTGAGGGGTGGGGCAGGGGCAATGCCACAGAGTACAGCTTCCCACCTTGTGGATTCTATGTTCCTTCTGCTTCATTTTCTGCATAGTTTTCTGAGCCTTGGAGTGGGTGTACTATAATTCTTCTTTGGTGGTGAGCTCTTAGCAGCCTCTAATTTTCTGCTTAGATGAGGCTACTGAAATCTCCCTGGAGGAGTTCTCAGGTACCAGTGAGAGCAGGACTCATATTTAATCTGCAACTTTCTTTGTAATGGGTCCTGAGCACTGGCAGATGTGGTAGAGATGACTCAACTTGTGCTGTCGATTTCTTTTCTTCTCATGCTGATGGACCATGGGTCTCTCTGGTATTAGCTACCATTTGTAAAATGCAGATTCTATAGACAAGAGTGAGAAAAACATGAACATAACCACAGTGTACGTATGCTTCCTTCTAGGGTCTACGACTCTCCAAGCTATGTATTTCTAAATTGGTTCTCAGTTCAAGGTATGAGTCCCTCCCACTAAACAGGTCTCATGTCCAATCAGAGAGCAGTTGATTATTCCCATAGCCTGGGTGCCACTATTGCACCAGTGTGCACATCATGATTGGCTGGTTGATTTTGTAACTTATAGGCTCCACTGCTTGTTCACACTGTTGGTGAACACGTTGACATTTGTCCCCAGAAGCTCACATAGAGTTTTCCAGCCCTATAACAGCTATCCAGCAGGGAGCTGACTTCTGTCTCAGTTCAGGCATGATCTCGCAATGTTCTGCAACTCCAGCCTGTGGAGTATTAGGCAATGGGGTCTTACCATTTACTCCAGTGGATAGCCAAGTGCTTTCACAATATCCTTCATTGTTTTGGGGGCCTCCCTAACAGCTCATTGGGTAGGTAGCCAATTTTGACACTGAGATCTTCCAGCAACAGACAATGATTTTAGAATAAAGCTTTAAACACACCTACAGGGTATTTCTGCTTAAACTAATCTATCTCTCTCTCTTTTAAGAAAGTAATATATTATCATTAACTAATCAAGAGGAAGATTTTTCTGGCACTGATTTATGCCAATATTAGTTTTGTGCATCTATGTCTTCCTTTCCCTCCCTTACCCCATTCCCCTAAAGACTTTTCCATCCGTGTATTCTGTGTCTCCATGTGACAGTCAAGTATCTCATCCTCTCTTCCCTCCCTGTTTCTCCTCTCGCCAAGCCTCATTCTAGTTTCCTTAACAGTACTATTGATGTTTACTACAACTTACAACAAATCAAGCTACTCCATGTTAGGATCTGCACAAGAGCGGGAACTGGCCACATTTGTCTTTCTGAGCCTGTGTAGCCTCACATCCTATAATTATATCCAGATTCATCCATTTTCCTTCAAATTTCATCATTACATTTTTCCCTATCGCTGAGTAGGATTCCACTGTGTATATGTACCACATCTTCATTATTTAATTAATAAGATTAGAGATGAAAAAGTAAATGTTACGATAGATAGCAATGAAATCAGGAGAAAAATTGGGACATATTTCAACAATCTGTCTTCTGTAAAAATTTTTTCTATTTCTATGAAGAATGAGGCTGGGATTTTGTTTGGAATTGTATTGAATTAGTATATTGCTTTTGGTAATATGGCCATTTTCACTTTATTAATTCTTATCCATCAGCATTGGAGGTCTTTCCATCTTTTGTATTGTTTTCCTCATTCATTGTTTTAATGTTTTCATTGTAGAGCTATTGGATCCATTTGCAGTTGACTTTTGTACATGGAGAGAGATAAGGGTCTTAACTCATTCTTTAACATGTAGATATCCATTTTTCTTGGCACTATTTGCTTAAAATACTATTTTTCTTCAAATATATATATTTTTTCTCAAAAATGGGATGGCTATAGTTACATAGATTTATATCTGGGTCTTCTATTATATTCTATTGTATTATGTGCCTGTTCTGTGCTGGTATCATGCTGTTTTTATTACTATGGATCTGTAGTATAACTTTAAATTAGGTGTGGTTATTCCTTCAGTAGCGTTGTTTTCCTGAAGATAGATTTGACTATTCAGGGTGTGTGTTCATATGAATTTCAAGTTTACATTTTCTATTTCTGTGAAGAAGTGTAGGGACTTTGATTAGGATTGCATTGAATCTGTGTATAACTTTTGGTAGAATGGGCATTTTCCTGATATTCTTCCAATTCATGAGCATGAGAAAGTTCCATCTTCTGGAGTCTTCCTCAGCTTTTTCTTCAGTATTTTAAAGTTGTCATTATAGAGGTCTGTCACTTCTTAAGTTAGGGATATTCCAAAATATTTAAATTTGTGTGGCTATTGTGAATGAGACTGCTTCCCTGATTTCTTTCTCATTTATTATCTTTGTCTTTGGTACATATGAAGGCTACTGATTTTCTTGTGTTAATTTTGTCTCCTGCCACTTTGCTAAAAGGGTTTATTAACTCTAGGAGTCTTCAGGGTCTCTTACAAATAGAATATTATCATCAGCAAATAATGAAAGATAATATTGGTTTTGTTTCTTTTTCTTGTCTTATCACTCTATCTAAGACTTCAAGTACTATGATAAGCAGAAGTTGGGAGAGTAGACACCCTGGTCTTGTTCCAGAGCTTAGTGGGAATGCTTCACATTTCTCTCCATTTAGTATGAAGTCATCTATAGATTTTTTAAATGTAGACTTTTTTTGTGTTGAGATAACTTCCCTCCATTCTTAGTCTTTCCAATGTTTTGACCATGAATCAATATTAGGTTTGTCAAAGGCCCTTTCTAAATCCAGTGAGATGATCAAGTGATTTTTGTCCTTGAGTCTGTTTATGTGATATACTATGTTTATTGTTTTCCATATGTTGAATCCTGCATCCCTACTTGATTAAAGTGGATGGTCTTTTTGATATGTTCTTGAATTTGATTTGCAAGTATTTTTGCACTTATATTCATCAGTGATATTGGCTTATAGTTATTTTCTTTCTTGTTGTGTCTTCCTCTGGTTTTGCTATTAATATAATGCTGGCTTCCTACAAAGAGTTAGAGAGCATTCCATCCTTTTCTATATTATGGAATGATGTGAGAAGTGATGGTTTCTCTTCTTCTATAAAGGTCTGATATAATTCTGTAGTGAATCCATATAGATTTGGACATCTTTGATTGGCAGATTTGTAATTACTGCTTCAATCTTCTTGTTATTGATCTTTTAAAATTATTTATCTCATGTCAGTTTAACTTTGGTAAGTCATATATATTGAGATATTGAGAAATTCATTCATCTCTTTTAAATTTCCAATTTGGTGAAGTATAACTTATGAAGGAAATATGTTCTGCTTATTTATTTAGTGTTTTGACCATATGTGATATGGGCAATTTGATTTCTGATCTTGTTTATTTGGCACTTCTTGTCACTGACTGAATATGTATCTCTTTTCTTAGACTCAGGAAACTTTCTTCTATAATTTTATTAAAATATTTTCTATGCTATTAATTTGAAGTTCTTTTTGTATATCCATAATTTGAACATTTGGTATTTTCAAGGGTTTTACATATCTATCATGTTCAATTCATATTTTTAACTTACCACTGGTGTTGATTAATTGATCCAGTTCCTCTTCCTTGTCTTTGAGGCCTGATATTCTGTCTTCCACTTGATCTATTCTGTTGGTGAAGCTTTATATAGAGCTTGTTGTTTGACTTGTATTTTTCTACTTGCAGATTCATTTCAGTTTGGTTTTTCTTCAGGATTTTTTTATTTTTTGCTCTTTTCGAGAAAAATATGAATTTCATTTTCATATTCTGGATAGACTTCCTTATTTCATCTGGCTATTTCTTTTTGTTTTTGTTGTGTTTATTCAGAATTTCATTCATGCATGTGTCTGAATTCTTTGTACAGATTTATAATCATTCTTCAAAGCTCTTTGGAGTTTCTTCTAGGTAACTCTCATCAGGGTTCTCTGTTATGGGATTGGTATTTCTTGGAGGAGACATATTGGCTTTTATTTCATACTCCCTTGTGACTTACTTATCTCTGGAGATAGTGTGTTGGTGAGGTCTTTCTGTCTCTTTGTGTTTAGTGGTCTTTACTCTCCTTTGTGCCACTTGTAATTCAGTCTTTGAGGTACTTGGTACTACTTCTTGGGTGGGGTAGGTAAGGTAGTTTCAATTCTATTGCAGCTGAGCTCAAACTTACACTTGGGTCCCCACTAAATAGCCAGAGGTTGTTAGTATCCCCCCATGGTGTAGGGGGAGGATTGTTTATGTGAATCTAGATGCTGAAACTCAGCCCAAGTCAGTATGGTTGGATATCTGTGTTTATGTGGTGGAGCTAAGAGGAACCTTGAGGAGATTCCAGACCCAATCACAATGTACATCATCACATCAGTGAGGAGTATTTCCAGTATGGATGAAAGACAGAGAGTTAGAAGGTAGTTATAACAGTGGCATCATCTTTGCCATATTATATTTACCAGGTCCTGCCTACCCACACTCAAGGAGAAGGGGTTATGGGTGGAGGTATAGAAATGACTTGCAATCTGTACATCATTATGACCCTTTATTTTTTCACTTTCAACAGATGTTTTAGTGGTAAAAACAGGTGTGGGCTCTTGCTCTAGAGTCTCTGCTCCAATCCTTCCATCTTTAGATGGTACCTTCATCAATTTCTAGTCTCCCTTCTCCAAGACTTGTTCCACAACCTCTTCTCTCAAATTTCACCTTCATGGAAAGTTTCAGCCATCACCTTTCTGGAGCTCTTGTCACTATGCTCATAAAATCTCTAACATTCCCCTGAACTTCCTTTCTTCCTAAGTCATGTAAGCATTTTCCAAGTCCTATCAGTTTGGGCTTCTGTTTATCAGCAGAGACAGACTTGCTTAAATCTAACTTTTAATTAACTCTTGCTTCAGAATCTCTGCATTTCTTACCATATATTTCCTTGACTCCTTCTCTTCAGCAAATTGAAAGCATTCAAGGCTTTCCCTCAGAGCCATGTTTTCATAACTCTGTTCATACCCTGTCTTATTTGTCTACAAAGCTCCCTCCTCCCTCCTTCAAGTTCTGCTATTTGCTTGTCGAGAAAGCACCTTTTCAACCTTTAAAATTTTGCCAAGATCCTGGGGAGATTTTCTTGACTACAACGAATAAATTACCTATATAACTCCCTCTCTCAATCCACTTCTGTTTATTTTTTTAAATTTTGCTTGTTTATATCCATAGCTAAAGGCAGTATGCTTTATATTTTTGGCTTCCTTGCTACTTAAGGAAAGAAAGTATAACTTATTGGTCTTCATCTTTCCAGCATCAAACACAGCAACACAATGTATGCCAGTGAGTATAAGTAGCTGAAATTTAACTGCTAATTTGCTACATATGTCTTGTTTGGGGAAATTTGTCAAATCCTACATAATACAGTGACTGTTCCAAGTCTTATTTTAGCTCTTTAACTTCGGTACTCTTTGGAATCAATTGTGTATTTGATGTAGTTTTTAACTTCCTTCACTGCGATGTTTCCTCAGATATTTTGAATTACCATCAATTCCTCTTCATAGAGCTCAACAGTGATGAAGAAATGAGCCACCCAGTGTTCAATAAGAAGCTTTTATTCTTCCCAAGCATGACCTCAATCTTGTGTCCACAGAGAATAGCATTAGACAGTAAAAACATTCTCTGCACAGAATTCAGCTTGAAGACCAACAATCCAAGTATCTTCAAGTCCTGTTTTTTTTTTTTTTCCTATTCTCAAACTCCTGAGTCCCAATAAGAAATCAAGTATCTTTTTCTTATTTGTTCTCCCAAGGTACCATCAATGCTTCCTGCTTCATGGCAGCATGGCAGTGAAGCCAGAACTCCTATATCCATGGGGGTTGCATGACCTTGCATAAGGACGGGGAACTTGGACAGTGGTAAAGGACACACCTTGAGTTATTGTATGTGGCAGGCAGCCTTGCTTCCTATACGTTCTGGAGCCTGACTCATTACTGCCAATCCTGGATCCATTATTTACAATTCATGGCACCTTGAGGAAGTTCTTAATCCCTTCCATCCCTCAGTTTCCTCATCTACAAAACAAGATTACTAGCAGAACTGTCCTTGTTATCACGAGGGTGGGCTAAGATGGCACACGTCAGACGCTTAGTCTTTGACATTCTGACCTTGTAAGCACTTTTACCAACATTAGCTCAATGACCATTGCTGTAGAACTTTATTTTTACTTTTGTGAAAGGACATCAAATGAGGTATCATATTTTTTGGAATTAGACCTCCTCAGTTTTAAGGTGTGATTCTTTTTAAAGGAAAGGTATGAAAATGAAAAACAATGGCTGTTTTTTTCTTTAAGTACTTGCTTTGGACATTTCTTTTCGAATATCCATTTTACAGAATTGTAAAGATTTCTTTG
Organism: Zapus hudsonius; assembly: GCA_004024765.1. NCBI lineage: Eukaryota > Metazoa > Chordata > Mammalia > Rodentia > Dipodidae > Zapus > Zapus hudsonius. Next base: position 8,549 of record PVHP010035022.1, on the reverse strand, counting down.
ACTTGAAGGATCCTTTCTACCATTCTCATGCTGGATTATTTTTTGGTCTAACTTAATATCTCAGGGTCCATCTTAATATCATGTCTATAATATCAGCACTCTAGAGGCTGAGACAGGAAGATCACAAATTTGATGTTAGCCTGGGCTACAAGGAGAGGCCTTGTCTCAAAATAATCATAATTAAGAATAGTAATGTCTTCACATGTGCTTGGCTTCACTTTTCTTAGCTAACACTGTTTGGAAGGCTTTGGTGGGCTGACTGGGGTCTCGCCTGCTGAGTCCCTGTTAAGACATCTGGGGAAGAGGTCAGGTCTGTGTGTGTGTGTGTGTGTGTGTGTGTGTGTGTGTGTGTGTGTGTGTGTGTGTGTGAGTGAGTGTTTGAGCTGAGGTGTGGGAGCAAAGACATGGTGACAGAGTGCTGTATCACAGGCAGATAAAAGGAGGCAGATGTAAAGGAACCATCAGGAGAGAGCACACTCATTGATAGATCGGTGATTGAGCATGTCTGCATACCTGAAGCCCCCACTCATCACCTGTTCCCAGGAGAAGGGGGGCGGGATAGGGCTGACTCAGTGCTCCTGGGGGACAGAGAGCATGCCTGCTGGGTTCTGGGTAGGGCACACACATGAACCTCCTCTCCTATCAATTCTGTTAGGCATGTGGTGGTGGCTCTGTTTCCCAGTGAGAAAAATGTGACTTTTCAAAAGTTACACCATTAATAGTTTCCAAAAATATGCTCAAGCACAGGTATTGGAGACAACAAAGTGTGAGCCCTGAGGCTGACAAGATATCACAGTCTTTTTCTGGAGTACTGTGCTGTCGCTCTATCAAAACACCAAGATAATTTCCTGAGTACTTCTTAGTACTTAGAGGAGTTTTAACAAAATCAGATACAGAACTTTTCCAAGGAAATTCCTATCAGTTGAAATGATTAGAGATAAGCATATGTATATACCAACAGACCACCAAGGAACCAGGAAGCCTGAGAAAATCTGTAAGGTTTGCAAAGGAGGAGACAGGAATAGACGGGCTCTGATTTAGGAGGCCACAGACAGGGCCAGCATCTGCCACACACCAGAAGGTGTGATCCTTCTGTCCAGTCACTGAAGTCAGAGACTTTCAAGATGTTGCAGGGGAAAGAACTGCTCTGAAGAAAAAGAGAGGGCTCCTCTACTATAGGCTTGAATTATCCGTAACTTTTCAATTGTAAAAGGAAGAAATGGGGTGAGAGAAATGCAGGTTAAATTTCCTCCTCCTGGTGTATGTTGCTTGTTCAAGATGAACAGCATGGGCCACTGTGCTGAAGTGCAAGAGGGTGTGTGTCACCACCCCCTGCTTGCACTGCAAGAAGCTTTGGTGATGAAGCTTCAAGCTACCACTCAGTTGTCAGCGCACAGCTTAAGATCGAAAAGTCCAGGATATTCAGGCAAATCTCACTCATACTTTTAAAAGCCCCTGGATACATTTGGATCATCTGTATTTTATTTAGCAACTTTGAATCATGCATATTTTATATTGCCGTCTAATTATAGGTCATCCAACATGATCAATGACAATGTTGGTCCATCAAGACCAAGAAACTGGTAGGTTATTAAAGTATTGATATTTATGATCTCTAGTTAAACATGGAGTTAATTTCTTTATTGGGGGGTCTAAGTAATATATAAATTAATATTAATATCAAAACTAATAAAATAAATATTATGACAACCATAGTTAAACTTTAATAGCATTGCTTTTTTGTAATAGCATTGTTTTAAAAATATTTATTTTCGGATGATAGGAATTTTTTTCATCTTACCCCGTATTACTCTTCTTTATCCCCCATTCCTACTGATGCCCATCCTCTTCCCAACAAGCCCCCTCCTATTTTATATCTTTTTTTCTTGACCCAAGGAGTGTAACCAGGGTTGTTTGCATGGCAGTGGGTGAGGAATATATACTGAAGTAGGAGTAACTTCTCAGCATCGACACCACTGAAGACCATGACTCCCACCCAGCAACCACTGACTGTCAGAAGAACCTCAGGGAGGCATCCAGCCTTGTCAGTTCCCTTTCCATCCATGGAAGACTGTTGGCAGACCAAGTCTTGCGCAGGTAATCACAGATGCTGTTAGTCTATGCGTGTCTGAAAGATAGCATTCCACAATGCTCCTCCCCTTCCTCTGGCTCTTACATTTCTTCTCTCTTTTCTTCTATGATGTTCCCTGAGCCTTGGAGGGAATGACATAGATGTCCCATTTAGGGCTAAACACTCAACTTTCACTTATTCTCAGCACTTTGATCAGGTATGAGTCTCTGTAGTGACCACTTCCCACTGCAAAAGGAAGCTTCTTTGACCAAAGTGAGAACAGCACTAGTCTATGGGCATAAACATAATTATTTAGAAGGCTGTTTGACAGGCCCAATGTTTCTATTTAGCAAAACAACAGTAGTATTTTCCCTGTTGGGGCCAATCTCTCCAGCCATGGGTTTTTGACCAGGTTTTCATTACCAGGTATGAATTCTTTCCTAGAGAGCTTGCCTCAAATTCAATCAGAAAGTAGTTGGTTGCCCCCATAACAATCATGCCAATGGCCATTGCTCTTTTTTTTTTATTATAGTCCTTCTGATTGGGGTGAGATGGAATCTCATAGTAGTTTTAACTTGTATTTCTCTGATGGCTGAGAATATTGAATACTTTAAAATACTTTTGGTAAGTTGAATTTTTTTCATTTAAGAACTCTCTTTGCAGTTCCAGAGCCCATTATTTTATTGTTATTGATTTTCTTGTATCATTTTTTTGTGTTCTTTGTATATTCTGGATATTAATGTTCTTCATGATATGTGGCTGGCAAAGATTTTCTCCTATTCTGTAGGCTTCTTTCACTTGATTGACAGTTTCCTTTACTGTAAAGAAGTCTTTGAATTTCATGATTTTCCTTTTGTTGATCATGAGCCTTATTTCCAGAGGTACTGGATCCTTATTTGAAAGTGCTTACCTATTCCTGTATCTTGAAAAGTTTTCCTATTTTTTCATTCAGCCGTTTTAGAGTTTTAGGTCTTGGTTAACAGAGGTGACCAGAGAAATACTACATGCCATAATTTTTGCTCAAGAAATGAACATTAACTTTAGTACTCATTTATTCATTTAACATACATTTGATAAAATATTTTAAAATATTAAAAAATTCAAAATATTTAAAAACACCTGCTCACAAATTTCATGGGCATCGAGACTTATCCTAAATTTTTGCTTATAATTTTAAATAGATTTTCAACTTAATTTATTGAAAAGCTGAGGTAACATTGTGGGTAATGTTGTATTTCCATTTTATTAATGGCACCTAGTACATATTGGACATTTAATGAGTGTTTCAAGTTTAATTATATTATTAAATAATAGAAATCATAAGACAGAGTGTACTTTTTGAGTCCATTCCTATTTAAGCAGTATTCATTGGATCTATGAATTTTTGTGCACAGACCTAGTAAAACAACTCTAAATTAATCATTTGTAAATTTTGTGTAAATGTCTTCAACATCTACATTTAATTTCCAATTAATAATATGGAAGAAGGGAAGCAATATGCCTAATGTGATTTAGAGTTATATCTTGTGGATTGACCAATGGGATGGTGATTCAGATCAAATTGTCTCTGCTGTATTATCCTGGAAAAGACTCTTCCTTTGTGACTTGTTCAGCCCAGAGCATGATTATACTGGAGGGTTGGTGTGGTGTAAAGAACTGATAGAGAGAACAAAAGATATTAGCCTTAAACACATTTTTAAAAACTGATGGTGTTGATAGTTCTTTTTGTTCAGTTTTGGCTGTGCATTGTCCCTTCATTTATTTATTCTGGGGACAAGTGATGATGACTTTTCATCTGAAACAGAGATTCTGGCATCTCCCAAATAGATAGCAGTGTGGACCATTCCATCTAATTGTAAATGATATACATTAAGAGGTTTGTTGTCAGGCTTCCAAAGGGAGAGATGGCAGGAAGCTTATTGGTTAATTTGATTGATTAGTGGCCTACATTCTAAATGGCACACTTCTAAAGATGTGGAAAATCATCATTTCTCAAGCTGGAGATTACTACCAAACAGCTATATCAGGATGTGAACAGTTAATGTTAACCAGGCTGTTACTATGTCAGAACGTGAATGGTTAATTTTAACCAGGCTGTTACTATGTTAGGACGTGAATGGCTATTGTTAACCTGGCTGTTACTATGTCAGGACTTGAATGGTTAATGTTAATCTGGCTGTTACTATGTCAGGACATGAGTGGTTAATGTTAACCAGGCTGTTAAATATGTCAGGACATGAATGGTTAATGTTAACCAGGCTGTTACTATGTCAGGACATGAATGGCTAATGTTAACCAGGCTGTTACTGTGCCAGGACATGAATGGTTATTGTTAACCTGGCTGTTACTATGTGCAGCTCCTCAGATCCTTCCATCCACCCTCTCTAAGGCTTTTTTGGGAACATCTTAGTGTGTAACCCCCAACCTTGAATTTTTTGTTTGTTTGTTTTGCTTCAGGCTGTGAAGAGGGTTTCCATTGCCCATAGCTGACAAGAGATCATGGGTGGAGACATGCACACACCCTGGACCCTTGCCAGTCCCTTCATTCTTTTGAATTTGAGCATGGCCGTCAGAGCCTGTGTGACTGGATGGGAGCGTGAGCCCAGAGCCAACATAGGGTGACCACGTAGCTCAGGACTCAGGATGGTGTGTGTAGAAGCAGCTCTAGGTTGGAACTGACTCTTCCTTCCTTGGGAAGCCTGACCCTTTGCCCTAAGGAGTGAAGCAGATGTGAGCTGAACTGTTCCCAGGTGATTCTCATCTGTGTCCTGATATCCAAGGCTCCAGCTGCTCTTGTCCGTTCATAAGAGGAATAGTCATGGATGAAGGGGTGGGGTGAAGAGAAAAGATAGAGTTAGCAGCCAAGGGTCAGTACTGTTTTCATGTCAAAAATGTGTCATCCCTAAAGCTAAAGGGATAAAAGTTTTTTAGTTAAATTTGGGCTGGAGAGATGGCTCAGCAATTTAGTAAAGGCACTTATTTTTAAAAGCCTATGGCCTGGATTTGGATTTCCCAGTACCCACATAAAGCAAGATGCACAAAATTGTCCATGCATCTGGAGTTCATGTGCAGTGGCAAGAGGCCCTGCATATTCTCTCTCACTCCCACTCTCTCTCAAATAAACAGAGGTATTTAAAAAAATAAAAAATAAACACTGAACTACATAATGCCATTTAGTTAAACACTAAACTACATATGTTCTTTTATCTTCTTTCATGGTGTGTGTCAGTCTATTTTCTGCTGCTATAACAAAATACCTGTGATTGGATAATTTATAATGTATAAAAGTTTATCATTTCATATTTTTAAAGGCTGGGATGTCCAATATCAAGGGCCCATAACTTGTGAAGTCTTCTTTGCTATATTATCACATAATGGAAGATCACAGAGATGAGAAGAGGTGCAAAATATTCAAAATTAAAAAGTTAATTTTAAGTGTGTGTGTGTGTGTGTGTGTGTGTGTGTGTGTGTGTCGAAGTCCAAGGATGACTTTCAGGTCAGTCCTCCCCTTCCATCTCACTTGTCTTTCTCTTTCTGGATTCTCACTCTGCAGTTGTTCATTGCTGTGCTCCTCACGAGCTTCTGGGAACATTTCTTGTCTCCTCCTCCCAGTACATATTTGGAATACAGAAGTCCCCCACAGATTCCTAGATGGTGAGGAGGGGTGTTCCTTGAAGTCTGGGGATGGAATTTGGGTTCTGTTGCTTGAACGGCTGGTGCTTTGCCCATTGTGCCATCTCCCCAGCCCCTAAACTCGTTTTTCTATGAGAAATATACTCTCCTGTGATAACACACTCCCTCCTAAGATAATGCCATGAATCTGTTTACAATGGCAAAATCCTCATGGCCTCTTCACCTTTTAATGGTCTTGCATACTTCTGTTTTTGCATTGGCAATCCACTTCCCAGCACCACTATCTCTGGAGACACATGGAAACCACAGAAGCATAGAAAGAGAATTTTTCCAGGGTCTGAGGTGGTTGCTGGATTCCATCCCTCCCTTGTCTGCCTATAGCCTCTTCATTCGCTCCAACTCTCCTTTCCCATTCCTATTAAAGTGGCTGGAATGGCTAAAGAGGCTGAAGGAGCAACAGAATGCCGTCAAGAGTTTATTGAACATCATAAAATGATCCTGGAGGGATTGAATGAACAGCAGGGGCAGCACTGGCTTATTGACTCCCATTTTTGAAGCCCACAAGACTATTTTGGTAGCTTGAAGTAAGTTCTACAAATTCTCTCAGGAGTTTACTCAAGAACCTTTGGATGATATCAAAGCAAGGTTTCCTGGCTATAAAGAGAGCCATACACACATAATTTTGAATTTTGGGAGTGGGATATGGTGCCACACACATTTAATGCCAGTTTTCTGATGGCTGAGGAATGATTTCTGTGAGTTCAAAGTCAGCCTGGACTACAAAGTGATTTCCAGGTGTTTGTAAAATAACCTTTCTTCATTTAATCACATATATAGCAAATTCACATATGTAGCAAAATTAATGATACGAGGAGAATAAGAAACCAAAAATGTTGGAGTATATAGAACATATATCAAAATAATAAAGGTCATATATGAGAAACCCATGGTGGGATGGTTAGGTTTTGTTGTCAACTTGAGCTTTTTAATTATCTTGAGAGGGTCTCTGAGGATGTTTATAGGAAGGCAGCCTCTTAGTAGGGGGCAGGATGTAAAGAAGCTCAAAGAAGCTAGAAGTAAACATCCTTTCCTGTGTGGACAGTGCAGGAAGGAAATTCCAGGGACTTAGAAAGCCATTAAATCTGGGATAGGGTTGTAAAACCTGCCCTAAGGCTAAATAAAGGGGAATGATATTTTTTCTCCCTTAGCCCTTCAGTTTGCTATTTTGTGTGTGGTGTTGGTGATGGGTTTCTCTCTCTGCTTGGACCTGTGAAAGGTGGCCAGCCTCTTTCATCACTGTTATGGAACTTCCCCTGGATCTGTAGTTTCAATAAATTGCTTCCTCCTATAAACTGTGCCTGGTTTGGCAATTCATCCCAGTGGCATGTGGCTGACTGCAACACATGGCCAATATTATTTTACATGGAGAAAAACTACTCATTTCCTCTAAAAACAGGAATGAGACAAAAATGGCCACTCTCCCCACTTCTACTCAATATTATACTCCAACTCCAAGCCAGAGCAATAAGATAAGAAGATATAAAAGAAATAATAATAGGAGTGGAAGAATTAAAACTATCTCTATCTACAGATGACAAGATTCTATACTTAAAAGACCAATAGACTCTACAAGACCTCCTAGAGTCAATCATGTCAATAAAATTGCAGGATACAAAAATCAACACACAAAAATTAGTAGCCTTTATGTATACCAAGAATGAATGTGCAGAGAAAGGAATCAGGAAAACATCTTATTTATGATAGTATCATAGCCACATGCCACTGGGATGAATCTCCAAACCAGGCACAGTTTTGGGAGAAAAGTATTTATTGAAGTAACAGATCTAGGGGAAGTTCCATAATGGCGAAAGAAGCTGGCCCCTTTTCACAGATTCAAACAGAGAGAGAAACCCTTCATCAGCAACCCCAAAGCAAGCAAGCACACTCAAACTTGCAAACAGCAGGAACTCCAGGCTTGAGCTCAAACTGCTCTTTGCATATGTATATAGCTGGAATTCCAGATCCATCCCAGACACACCTTAAGTCTGGATCTTAGGATCTAGCCAAGGTGACACACCCTCCAGCCAGGCAGCTGGAGAAAAACTTTAATAAATTCTTAAATCTATGGGGACATCCATTCGAACTACCACAGATTGTTACCAAAATATTTAAATACCTAGGAATAAACATAGCCAAAAAATGTGAATGACTTTCATAGTGAAAACTTAAAGAGACCAAATAAAAATCCCAAATCACAGAGGACTCTTCATGATGGAAATACCTGTCATGTTCCTGGATTGGCAGAATTCACATTGTGAAAATGGCTGTACTACCAAAGGTAATTTACAGACACTACACAATTCCCATAAAAATTTCAAGGATGTTCCTTACCCAGCCAGAAAAAAAAACAGTTCAAGAAACCAAGAATATGAAATCACAAAAGACTGTGAGTAGCCAGAGAAATATAAAGAGAAAAAAAATACACTTGGAGATATCACAGAAATATCAGATTATACTATAGGAAATGGTGATGGAGTAATATGGTCCTGGTATAAAACAGACATACTGACCAATGGAACAGAATAGAGGACTCAGAAGTAAATCCCCACTGCTTTGGCTGCCTACTATTTGACAAGCGAAAAATAGTCAATGGAAAAAGGACAGTGTAATTAAAAAAATCGTGCTGGCAAAACTGCAGAAGAATGAAATTACATCTATCTTTCTCTCTTCTCTCTCTCTTGTTCTCTCTCTTTCTCTCTGTACAAATATCAAGTCAAAGTGCATCAAAGACCTCAATCTAAAACCTGAAACACTGAACGCCCTAGAGGAAAAAATGGTGAACACT
>PVHP010035021.1:0-18391 GCA_004024765.1 Zapus hudsonius | reverse complement strand
TGAGATAATTATTCTACAACACTGTCATGGCTGGTATCAGGTATGAGCCTCAAAGAGGCCATGTGCTGGCAATAACAGCTTGGTGAACTTGAGGAATCTCAAGAAGGTGGGGACCATGTGGAGAAAGTAGGTTATTGAGGTCATGCATTTTAAAAGAATATTTTATCCCAGTTCCTTCTCTCTCTCTTTCTCTCTCTCTTTCTCTCTCTCTCCCTCCTTCCCTCCCTCCCTCCTTCCCTTCTTCCCTCCCTCCGCTTTGCTCTATCATGTACTCTCAGGCACAAAATAATGGAGTCAAGCAACTATGGTCTGAAACATCTGAAACTGTGAGCTGAAATAAATAAATAAATAAACTTTTCTTCCATTTATGTGTCTCAGGTGATTTTTTAACAACAATGGGAAAGTGATTTAATACAGAGTACAAAACAATGACCAGTCTCCTCATCCTGTGATAGGGAAGGGGACGAGAGTTGCCACAAAAATGATCCTAAGGATCATAGGTGACAGCAAGGGATCTCGGCAGGAATAATCCATGGAGCACTCTTTCCAGATAATAAAGCTAAATCAAACATCCTATCCTTATACCTTTTTTTTAGGAGAGCACTTTTGTAATAAGAATACTGGAAAATTATTTTATTCTTTGTCATGACACAAGGGAAAAGGAGTATGCCTCTCTCTCTCTCTCTCTCTCTCTCTCTCTCTCTCTCTCTCTCTCTCTCTCTCTCTCTCTGCTTGAAAATGAATAAATGAAATATTTTTTTAAAAATCCTTACAACTGAGAATTCCCAAATGGAAGCTGTGGAATTCTACACTGGGGACCCTTGTTGCATGTAAAAATTAATTTCATCCATTTCACTGGGTAAGTGGTTACGTCCACATGGCTTCATTTAAACCTGTCCATCCTGGATCCCCCACTTAAGCCCGATCATCAGTCTGCAAACGAGGATCTGAGAGGCAGCATCCTCCATCCTCAAATCATTTCCTGCCTCTGAACCAATTTTATTTTATTTTGTTTCTGATTGTTTTTTTTTCAGAGTGGCATTATTATTTTTTTCCTTTATTGTCCATAATGAGTTCCATTGTTTAGTGGGCCAACCATGAGTTGTTATCCCCAATTCCCCGTTGCCCCCCTTCCCCATCCCCAGTCAGCTGGATATCCTCCTCCGTGGGCCTCTGGATCAGTCTCTGTGGTAGGGGACCATGGAGAGCCCAGTCTTCAGCTGGGTTCTCATGACCCAAGTGTGTTGTTACTGAGGGTTGCCATGCCTCTGATATTCTCCCCCACCAGTGAAGATTGAACCCTGGTGTTGGGCATTCCAGGCAAGTGTTTTACCATGGAACTACCTCTCTAAACATGGACCTAAACTTCCTCACCTTTCAAATAGGAGCTTGGATCAACTATTCTCTAGGAGTGCTCTCTACTCTATTATTCTGAGAAATGTTTTATACAACAGGGAAATAATCTGAATTGCCATATATTTTTAAAACATTAGAGTTTGTACATCTATAAGCACTATACTTTAGATTATTTTGTAAATATCTTTATTATGAATAATTATGTACATTGAATGAGCAAATCTTGTGAATGTGTCCCTGTTTCTCTCCCCTCTGTATCCTACACACTGTGGTACTTAATCAGTGCACATACTGGATCTGTCCATAGGATGGGGGGCTATGAACTGCACCAGAGGGAGACAGTTTTCCCTAGGTTTTTTATTCTCCTTTCCCTTGTGTATTGTTGCTGATGGGGGGCAATGTCTCTGGATATTCTCCCCCATCATGGCTCTTACATTCTTTCCATCCCCTCTTCTGCTCAGTTCCCTGAGCCATGGTGGGTGAGCTTTAAGTCTGCTTTATTGTTGAGATCTTAAGTATCTCTGGATCTGTGCCCTGGGTTGTGATGGGTATCATTGGTGTCTGTCTCCATTGACCTTTCACAGGTTATCAGACTTGCTGTGGTGATTGGTCTCCTGTTTGTCTCATCACTTTCTCAGAGGTTTCATTTGGACCCTATGTGAAGGTCAGGGGTGGTTTGTCTCCTTCCAGGATGCCAGCCATCATCCAATGTCTTGTTGGTGGAATTGGGTTGCCCCCAGCTCTCAATGCCTTCTGAAAACTACAAACAATCTCCATCGGAGAGTGAGATCAATATAGATTTAAACGAGACAACATTGCTATTTTGGCTACCTCCTAATGGGTGTAGCCTCTCTGTAGCTCTCTGGTAGTGGGAATTTCCGCTAGGAGCACGAATTCTTGGTCCCCATAGGATTATGCCATGGATCCCAGGTCCAGTTAAGGGTTCCTTGTCAATGAGGGGATCTCTTAGCCAGTCATTAAGCCATTGATTCCCCTCCTTGGTTTAGTGCCACTACTGCACAGATGAGCACGTCTTGACTTGCTGGTCTCTTCCATACAGCTGTGTGTTCAGCATTCTTGTGACAAGTGTCTATATTGTATATCAGTGGTCTCTGCTTTCTCCAAGTATCATTGACCAATTTCCCCTGGCAGCTCATGCCACACCTTCCAGTGCTGGAAAATCAGTTTTGTTTCAAGGAACTAATGTGTATATTGTGAATGAGGCATTTTAATCTCAGAGATTTGGTTTTGAAATCAAATTCTAATATTTACTCTCTGCAAAATTGAGCATATTACTTTATCTTCCTTTCTTTACACATCTGAAAAGTCGGACATAAATATTGTTTATAATATATTTTAAAAATTCATGTGATAACTTACATAAAGCACCAAGCAGAGTCTCTGGTAGATAATAATATAAACATAATTTATATTACTATCTGTTGTGGTCAGCTTTCTAGTTGCTGCGCAGAAAGAACCCAAACAAAGGCGGCTTTTGGAGGAATGGGTTTATTTGGCTTACGGACTCGAGGGGAGACTCCATTCTGGCAGGGAAAACGATGGCATGAGCAGAGGGCTGGACATCACCTCCGCCACAGCACTGCAAACAGCGGCAGGAAGGTGTGCCAAACTCTGGCAAGGGGAAGCTGGCTTAGAACCCCATAAGCCCGCCCCTGACAACACAGCTTCATCGAGGTTGTAAAACCCAAACTGCCATCAGCTGAGGATCGATCTATCAGAACACATTCGTTTGTTTGTGGGGGACATCTTGATCAAACCATGACACTATCATTATAGATTATGATAATTATAGTAACATCCATACTATTTAGGGCTTATAATAATCCTAATACTACAACAGAGCTCCACTCCACAAATTCCCACAATGCTTTGTTTCTAAGGGTGATATGAATGTCTGTCAAGGGTAAATGGAGAGCTGCCCTCCTAAGACATTTGCAATATCTCTCCTCCTCTTTTGATTCTTATATTCAGAGAAAGAAAATGAAAGTATTGGGAATTCAAAGAGAAAATAATAAAGTTTCCTTTCTTTTATCTGTAGATATTCACAGAACTCTTTCAAAATTAAAGTACAAGTCAGCATTTTAAAAATCTGCTTTTGATTTCTCATGACCTCAAGGTAAAAATCGTGTTCGCTGTTCATGAATAAAATTGTTCATCCTGACCAGATTGTGTTCATCCTTCTAGATTGTTCCTATCAATGTTAACTTCTTTTGGCTTCAAATTAAAGGAAATTTTAATTATGAGGTGTAGATTTTTTTTTAAATCTTCCCCTGATTATATTCAGGACCTGGTAGGGAGCAAAATATTTATTTTTTAAAGATTATTTTAATAGAATATTATCTCTTCATCTATTTTCATTGAAGTCCACTAAGAGAAACAGAAACCACATCTGGATTGCAGCACATCTGTCCTCTCAGTGCGTAAGAGGTGGACAGGGGAATTGTGAGTTCAAGGCCAGCCTGGGGTAAGGCCCTCTCTCAAGAAAGAAAATGGAAAGAAGCAAGGGGGAAAGGGAGAAAGGAAAGGAGAGAGGAAGGAAGGGAAGAAAAGAGGAAAGAAAGGAAAGAAGGAAGGGAGGGAGGAAATGAGGGAAGGAGCGAGTTCTTGAGGATGAACTCCAGGGAGAGAAGACTGCAAGCCTTGCCATGTGGGAGTTACAACCCAGAGATTCCCCTGCTGTGGAAAGTGCGAGAGTAAAGGCTTCTCTCCTCCTCCTAGTCTACTGTACTTGCTCCCCACCAATTTCATTACCCAAACCTCCCATCCTAGGAACACGCAGATGTCTCAAAAACAGATTATATACAAAAGGGCTGGCGGTGGATGTGAGAACGGAAAGGTAAGAGTTGGTCAGCTCATATTAAGCAGTACTTGTAAGTACCTACAGATTATAGACTGGGTGGTGTTGAGGGGGAAGAATGGAATTCAGTTAGCAGAGGATTAAGAGGGCTTGTCTAGGGCTGGAGAGATGGCACTTGCCTCCAGTGCCTAAGGCCCTGGGTTCAATTCCCCAGGACCCACATAAGCCAGACCCACAAGGTGGTGGCCCTGGTGCATTTTCTCTCTCTCTCTCTCTCTCTCTCTCTCTCTCTCTCTCTCTCTCTCTGCTTGAAAATGAATAAATAAAATATTTTAATAATAATAATAAAATAAAGCTTATCTAAGAGTGCTTCTCTAGCATTCATGATGTCCTGGATTCCATTCCTGAACTTCTTTAATCCTGGGACAAGGTCATTCCTTGATACACAGCAAATTTGAAGCCATCTTAGAACCTTGTAGACCCTAGAAAAGAAAAATTAAAATGGGAGAGGGAAGGGAGAGAAGGGAAGAGGGGAGGAAAGAGGAGAAGGAACAGAAAGGAGAAAGGAAAAATGGGAATGGGAAGGAAGGGAAGAACAAGGCAAGGCACAAGAAAACATAAGCTCCATCTGATCTCTGAATATTTCTGAACATATACCTACCATTAACTCAGTACCACAGATAAGAGTATGGCCAATACTGATCAACTAAATGAGTCGTGTGCAGGTTAGTAATGGCCCATCCCTCACACAGGTCTACTCACTTCCTCTAAGCCACACCTGCCTCTTGAGTTCTTGGCCTCCATCAGCTGATGCCATGGGCACAGCCCACGATGGGTCCCCTCTTCGATCTCCCCCTTGAAAGGAGGACCCAGTGTGGCTCTGGAAGTTGCACAGGGGAGATCACAACCATAAGTAAGTTTTCCTCTCTTGTTCCCACTAATGGACTCTCCTGGGGTGTCACTTAGGAGTCACCCCAACAAGTGATGAAACAATGTCAAACACTCTCTGCCCCCCCAGGGCAGCAGCTGCATCTGGGGTGACTGACCTGCCCTCTTAATTCAGCCCCTGCCTCTCCCGCTGCCTTCTCTCTTCCACTTCCCAGGAAAGATGCCGCCTCCCTGGGCAGCAGCTTGTCAACTTTTGTGCCAGGCTTTGCTTCCTTGGGGACCCAGTGTGACACTGGTAACCATGGAAGTCAAAAGATAGAAGTCAAAAGCTCAGGGTTCTAACAACTCATTGTTTGCCCACTAAATGTTGTAACTCATTATGGACAATAAATTTAAAAAAATAAAATAAAATAAAAATAAAAATAGAAAAAAAAAAAGCTCAGGGTTCAATGAGAACACACTCTGAAGTAGCTATATGACTTTTAAGGCATTCTTTTAGTGACTTACTTTTATTCACTTAACAGGTATTATAAGCATCCTGTTAGAAGTTAGGATATAAGTTTGGGGAAAAAAACTATCGTCTTACCTTTCAAAGGACTTGACATATTAAGGAATGACTGAGATGTAAGGAATTCATTGTATCTTTGTTGGTAAGCTCAGAATCTCATCTTTATTTCATCATGTCGTTGATCAAAATTTCAGACTGGATACGTTTATCAATGTTTTAAACCGTTGCTCTTCAAAGATTTAATACATCAGCCATGAATTGAACAGTGTTATTATATGTACTAGTTTTAATTCTGAATAACTGCCTTCAAGATATGTTTCCCCCATATCACCTAAAAATGAAAAAGGTTCAAGTCATTTCTAATACAATAATATGTGGATATTCATCCCAATGAAATAATTGGAAATGTATGCGAAAATGCATGGGCACACATTTTATAACACTTCTATAACAATGCATTGTATAAATAAAAGACATTGAGAGCAACATAAATGTATAAATAGGCTAAGTAAATGATGCTAACATCTTTATGCTGGCATACTAATCAGTCTCTAGAATTCATATAAATACTTATGGGTAGCCTAAAAAGAATGTGGAGGGAATTTTTAAATTGAAAATGTTTCATATTTTCAAATCAGTAGGTAAAATTATTACACAACTGTAACATATATATGAAAAAATATTATAAAATTTTACCATTAGTTGCTGTCATGGTTTGATCCAGGTGTCCCCCACAAACAAATGAATGTGTTCTGATAGATCAATCCTCAGCTGATGGCAGTTTGGGTTTTACAACCTCGATGAAGCTGTGTTGTTGGGGGTGGGCTTATGGGGTTATAAGCCAGCTTCCCCTTGCCAGAGTTTGGCACACCTTCCTGCCGCTGTTTGCAGTGCTGTGGCGGAGGTGATGTCCACCCCTCTGCTCATGCCATCGTTTTCCCTGCCAGGATGGAGTCTCCCCTTAAGTCTGTAAGCCAAATAAACCCATTCCTCCATAAGCCACTTTTGTTTGGGTTCTTTCTAGCAGCAACTAGAATGTTGACCGCAACAGTTGCCTTTGGATGATTAGTTGAATCTAAATATTCTATTTTTTCCCTCAAACCCAGAGACATCCCAAAGCTTAAATAACAAAAATGAAGCAATCTCACAGTCAATTTACCCACTCAGACATCTCCACAAGAGGAGTGTCAAATTATTATTTTTAGACTACATGCTTCCTTCTGTTAATTTCCTTTAAATACCAGTGATATTAAATATTTTCTCCTCAAAAATTAATAAGCTAAAGTAACTCCCTCTGTGTTATTTCCCATTAAACTTTCATTTTTATGAGCAATGTTTACAACTTAACTACTTGGATGTCCCTTGTAGCTCATTAAACTGAGATTCACTCTGAAAAGCAAAATGACTTTGTGGGCCTCATAGCCTGCAGTAGAAGTAGAGCAGAAACCAAGACAGCACAGAGGTCACATTGGGAAAGCAGAGGCCGGGTTTCAACTCCTAGCTTTTCACAGGCCAGCTGGGTGAACTTGCAACTTCATTTCTTCTAATGAAAAAATAAAAATAATGAGTTCTGGAGGAAAAAAAATTATGAAACCGAGGTGGAAAAATATCTGAGAAAAGCCAGGAACAGAGCTTGAAATAGAAAGGTTATGTTGATAAAAGAGAATCTTCTCTCCATAAAAATCAAAAAAGAAACAGAAAGAAAAAGGAATTATAAAGTGTACATTTTGATTTTTCCTGCTTTTCTAATATACTGAGTCTTTTTAACATTTTGAAATATGAGGGAAATAAGGGAAGGAAAAATCTAGAAACTAAAATACCAATAGAAGATTGCAAAGTCTTTATACCCACTGCAATGGGTAAGGCGTCTGTAGAGAAACCCCTCTCCCTAAGTGGGAGGTGTCTAGTTGCTAGGTGCTAAAACTGATTGGTCAGATATAAACCAATCAGCTGTCTCTCTGACTCACCTGGGGAAAACTTAACTTTCCTAGAAGAAAGCGCTCTCTTCCCCACATGGCAAGCTAACAGACCTCTGAATCTCCAGGCCTTAGAAAGGTAAGGCCTACAATGGCTGGGGTGGGAGAAGGCTCCAGAATTTTTCCCTCATGAACCTCTCCTCATGATGGAAGCCCTCTGTTATCTTTTTTTTTCTTCTACTGCTTGTTTAGCCAAACAACGTAAATTCTGTTAAACTCTCCACGTTTTCTCCCCACACTGATGGCTGGAGAACTCTGTAACTCCCCATGTTCCCTTAAATAATAAAATCTCCCACTATACCTTAATATCTTGTTGTCTATAATTTTAACTCTTTAACTTTGTAGACAAGAATCCTGGCACTCCCCAAATTTGGGTGCATTAGAAGTTTGCTGGGCATTATCTAAATTCAAACCCCCAGCTCACCCTGTTACACCACCAATGTTATAATTAACCCAAATTTATGTTTGATTCTAATTTGTAACAAATCTTCCTTTTACTTTGCACAAAGTGAAACAGATTAGTCATATCTGTTTTTATTTTTTTTTTTTGGTTTGGGGCAGGAAAAATGTTATCTTCCATAAAGGCAATTTAAGAACGATGTACCTTTTTGTGTCTCAAAATTCATTTTCAGAATTTCTTTCATACTGTTGCGAAAGTGTGCGGCTAAATGATTCCCACTCCACTAGGATGCCTCAAACTCTGCTGCAATGAATCTCTTAAGAGTAAAATGCAAATCTCTCTCCTGTCATGTTCGTATCATTAAGCTATATGAAACATCAAGGAAGGATAAGAAGAGAGAAAAAAGAGCTGTGTTTTCCAATAAAAGTTCAAAATGCTCCAGAGAATGTTTGTTCTTATCATAATTTCTTATGTAAATTGGCCTCTTATCCAAAAAAAAAAAGCAATTAGGTGAGCATGCATTCAACCAGAAATCCATATGCATTCAGACACAGATCTATCCAAAATGTGTCACCTCGGGGAGCTGCACACAATATTTCCTCCCAGTGCGGTCAATGTGACTGCAGTCTGGACTGTAATGTCCTGTCTCCTCAGCTTCAGTTTTATTCCTTCCTTGGATAAGAAGAGCTCGCTTCCTCCTGGATTGGAGCCATATCTATAGGGAAATTCTTACTTCTACTTGGAAAAATGGAGTTCAGAAAGCTGGAAGAAGGGGAGACCAGATAACAATAATAGAAGCAAAACAAAGGTCAGAAAAATCTCAAGTTGATTCATTGTATTTCTTTTCAGAAACACAAAACATTTCATGAAAGAGCACTGTGGTCCAGTGTCTCTGAGGGAACAGAAACTGGGATACTACATCACAAGCCCACGGTGACTGTCACCCACTGGCGATCATGTACCTCATTAATGTCCCAGGATCCTTACACAGGAGCCTCTAGGGGGGAATTATGTTATTAGGCTGAGAGGAACAGAGCTGGGTTTGCTACTGGGTCATAGTCCCTGGAGATACTGACTGGATATTTTCTTCGTAGTATATGAGAGAATAATGTATTTCTAAAATAAATTGTATATTTCTTTGTGTTTGTTGTATAAGGCTTATTTGGGAATGCCCAAACTCCTAAGCACCTATGCGATCCCAGTGGCAACTGGAAACCACAAAGCCCTTCCGAAAGAAATTCAGGCTCTGACATATGGAGAGCTGAACAGCAGACGCTCACTGCTCCCACAGACCAGCATTTTATGATTTCCACCTGAAGAAGACAAAATGCAAGGAAGAAAGACAGGATGGTACCAGCTCCCAGGCACACTTGCATATCACACAAGCAAGCTGGGAGCTGGAGATTGAGGGGTTATGTGGAGAGAACTGCAAAGTGGGTCACAATATTGATGCAACAACCTGCGGTCACCTACAGATTGGTTCTGCCAGGCCAAGTCAGTGACAGGAGACACACGGAGAGGGAACAAGGCTTTTGCTTTGACAACACACAGGCTTTTGAGCTGTGAGTATGGCAAACATGGCTGGGTCCCTCAGAGGAATCTGTCTGAGGAAAGGCCAAGGATAGGCAGACGTGGAGGCCTGGAATTCACTCCAGCAGAATAATAAGAAAGGTGCCTCCCTCGCCTGTCTGAACAAGAAGGCAGGACAGCATGTGGACAGAGGAATTGGGAGAGGACACTGGGCAGCAGGCTGAAGTACTTGGTGACAGTGTCCTGTGGGAGAAGTTGAAGGCAGTGAACGCCGTCCCTTCATCAGAGAGCATCTGCCTGGTCAGCATCTGGCCAGCAATGATGTCTGTATTCATTCAGCAGGACACCTCACGATCCATCTTTCCCTTAGAAAAGCCATCCTTTCTTAAATTTCCTATCTGTTCACTCAGCCTGTCAGTTTCTCCCTCCACTAGGAAGAGACCCTCTGACATCGCTCCAGAATGTTCCAGGATTCACTCAACCAGCCCCACCACCACCCTCAAGCCCCTTCTACAAGCCATAGTAGCCAGTGGACACTCTTGATGTCCTTTAAGAGTTTGCACTGCAAACCTGTGAATGGGAACTGCTGAGGTTAATCTCCAGATTCTAGTGATGACTGGGTTAAGGCCGACTCCTAGGTCTCTTTCAAGTCCATTCTCTGCTGCCCACTGTTGTCTGAGCTCCATTACGTCTTATCTTTATTAATCCCAAAGCTTCCCATCCCTTCTCCCCTCCTCCAGTTCTGCAAGGCACCTCCACAAATCTGCTTTACACAACACCATGAGGTAAGTTTCCTTAAATAAAGCCTGACCATATCACTGCTCTTCCAGAAATTCAGCGACTTCCCTTGCTCTCAGGATAAAGTCTTGATGTCTTATTGCTGCTTACTGGTCCCTCCCTGACCCCTGTTTCTGCAGCCCCCTCTCTGCTCCCACTCACTCTTTAAGTCTACGTTGCAGGCATAGCAAAGCCTTGCAGTGATCTGGACACATCAGGCTAGTTTCTCTGCCTTCACCCCTTATTCTATCTTTAGCTGCCTACTTTCTTGGCTCTTGGCTATGGGTTCCACCTGAAGGCTGTCTCTGCTCCTGCAAAATTAGACCAGGTAGGCCTGTATCTGCTTCCACAAAAATTTGTTCTTAACTCTTCTCTGATAGTTAAATGTATTTTATAATAAACACCTAGATTCCTACCAAACTTCCTCCTGAAAATAAGTTCCCTTCTATCTAGTAAGGTTTGGCCTGAGCTAGGCAGGTAGTAGGTTTTTGTGAAGGATAAAAAGAATAGAAGAAAAGGAAAAAAAAAACAAGACAGGGGATTCTATAACTTAAAGCCTCACATAAAAACCAACTGTGCCTTCTTTCCAGGGTTGCTCAGGGTCGTTCAACCACATCAAAGATGTCTGGTCCCCTGTCTGCCTTCACCCAGAAATGTGCCATACAGTGAACCCATCCTCACCTTCCTCTTTCAGTTGTTCAGATGTCTGAGGGGAAAAGATGAGGTCAGAATGTGAAGACATCAGGGAGGATGCATGTGTATCTGCTTCCCAGGGTTCTCTAGCACGTGATCAGTTCTGACACATGTAGCAGTGTTTTCTGAGTGTGCTGCTGAATACAAGATGTCCACATGTGCCTGGAGGATTTCAGCTTCTACCACAGAAAGCCACCCAGGGAAATGCATAAACAAGAAGAGACAAGAATTTAACTGCTCAGGTGAATTCCTCAGTCGACTCTCAAACTACACTGACAGAAACTAGAAGTGTTCCCAGATCACTGAATTCAGTGTGATGACTTCTGAAAAGCCACCAGGGAGACCAGCAAGCTAGAAACAAACAATGTTACCTCACCTCCCAGGCCATTCCGCTCCCTGGTGACAACTGTCAGTTGAGTATCACCTTTCATGTTGCTTGGAAATTTTGCCCTTAGAGTTGGAAATGCATGTGAGAATCACATATTTACCATTTTATAGATAATTACTGAGTGCTTGATGCATTGTTTTAGATGCTAAGGAAATAGCAAAAAAAGGCATAAAAATTCATGTGGCTTATTTATTTTTAAACAGGATCTTATGTAGCCCAGGCTGACCTAGGTAGCCAAGGAAGACCTTGAATTTCTGATCCTCCTATACCCTACTCCAGATTACTTAGATAGAGGTGTGTCCACTACACCTGGCTTGTGTGGTACTGAGGATGGAATCCACGGCCTTATGCCAGTCATGCAATCACTCTACCTACTGGAGCTACATCTTTAGCCTCAAAATTCTTATTTTCATAGAACAACATTCAACCAACTCAGGATAAGCCAAATGTGTTTGTGTTTTTCAGGATGCAACGAGAGAGATGGGGCCCATCTAACCCTACCAACCGACCGTAAGCTGATGGCCGAGATCCTGGAAAGAGAGGAGCCACCACAGTCATATCATGGAGGATCCATAGGGAACCCAGCAGACAATGGCAGATGAACAAGGGACCTATAACCACAGCCATTCAATCAACACAGGATAGGCCAGTGAGACAGAAACCAATGATTTTCAGCACAAAGACCCCTAAGCTCACAATCTTAAAGCAGCCTTAATACTCACCCACCACGACTAAGGGAACTGAATGGAAGAGGGGCGGAAAGATTGCGAGAGCCGTGGTGGGGGAGACTGTCCAGAGGCATGGCCCCCATCAGTAACAACACATTGGGCCAGGAGAACCGGGCTGAGTACTAGGCTATCCAGGATCCCCTGCCACAAGGACTAATCCAGACAGCCCACGGAGGAGGATATCCAACTGATCAGGGATGGGGGGGGGAATTGGGAATTCAGGATAACAACGCATTGTTTGCCCACTAAATAATGGAACTCATTATGGACAATAAATTTATATTTAAAAAAAAACAAATTGGTATTTAGTCTGAACCAAGACCCTTTACCCAGATCTTGGAAGAGCCTTTAAAACGAGGTCTTCCTCTCCATTCATTGTGTTTCTAGTCTCAAAGAGATCACTTTAAAACAAAAACTAAATCAAGTCATTCTATTCCTCTGTTTACAACTTCCCCAGTGTCTGATGTCTGATATTTAACTCCAAAGTTCTAAGACAGCTAAATGGTCTGAGACAATGGATGATCTGTTAACTCTGGCTTCATTCACCTCATCCTTTCCCTCTCATCTCCTCCCCGAAGGTCACTGCTTTCTTTTTATTCTTCAAACACACAAAACAAATTCTCTTTCATGGCTACTAATGTGCGACCCCTTCTTCCTGCAATACATATTGCGACCCCTTCTTCCTTTTTACATATATAGCTACCTTTTGTTCTTCCTGTCAATGAATGTTGGGTCAAGTCTCTCTTTTTAAGTGATACTGATGCCAACCATGATCAAGTAGTTCCTTTCAGGTCAATCTACAGTCAATAATAAAACTTTGCAGAACACACACACACACACACACACACACACACACACACACACACACACTGAATAAAGGCACTAGAATGTAGCCACAAGTAGGTAGGTATGAGAGAAAGTCAGTTCTTAGAAGGAAAAAAAATCACTGAATGAATTTTTAGTTTTTAGAAGTTTTAATCTGAGGGCAGAGCCAGGTTTTTCTGTGAAGAGTAACTCAAAGTCTGATATAAAACCTATGATCTTACAGGTATTGGGAAAAACCACTATCACACTGGGCAGCCCCAGAAAACAAAAACAGAGACAGAGTAGAAGATGCCAACATTCTATGAATAAACTCCTTCCTCGTCTGTAAGTCAGCCATTGAACACAAGAGCACAAGGTATTTCTCCAAAGCCGCACAGGGCCCCCATAAAGTGCCCTCAGACTGGCCCTATAGAGGAGACTCAGTTTGCACATGCCCAGTGAGCTGCCTGCCTAAAAACAAACCATAATCCTAATATCCAAATTATTAAACATATAAATAAACAGGAAATGTGACTTCTTCTGAAAGGACAAGGCATACAATGAAGACTTAAACGAAGACAACCCAGATGTTGTGATGAATAGCAAGAGGAATGTTTTGTGGCACTGAGTATTGAACCCAAGACACTTGGCAAACTCTCTACCAATGGGATACATTCTCAGCCCTTGTGTTGTTGAGACAAAATTTCCCTAAGCAGCTCAGCCTGGCATTGAACTGTCTAACCTTGGCTGGTCTGGATCTCTTGATACTCAACTGCCTAGTGTTCCTGCTCTGCACACAGCAAATGCTTTAAATTAGCTATTTAAATGTGTTGAAGGTTTGAGAGGAAAGTCTGTGCAAGATGAGTGAAAAGATATAAATCATCAGCAGAAAAAAGTAGAGATTATGAATATACACCTAAAACCACAATCGTATAGTAATAACATAGTATCTGAAGATAAAAAAATGAATATACTTCACAGTAGAATGGAAAAAATATTTTCATGAATTTGAAGAAAGAGTAACTGAACTGATTCAGTCTGAGGCACAGAGACAGAGAAATGATGTTTAGAGATCTACCATGTATGTTTGAGGTTCCAGAGAACCTCCAAGCACACTGCTCTGAGGAGATAAAGGTCAGAAGAGAGGAAGGCCCACAGCTAAATGCAGACAATGGCAATATAGTCAGAGGAGATGAGCGAGAGCTAGGAAAGAAAGAGAGAAAGTGCCCAAGGATTTCCGAGCTTGGAGTTGGAAATCAGAGACAAGGGTCTTCAGACAACCTCTTGTTCCCTTAACTAATGGAGTGAGCAGAAGAAGTAAGTCTAACCTCCCTGCATCTCAGCTCTCTTGTATGGAGACTGGAGATAATGATTGTTCCTCTTAAGGAATTCCACAACTTGGATGAAGTGGCATTCAACTTTCATAGATGGGAAATACTCACTTTTGGCAAGTAGTGAGAGTTAGAGTTGCAATAGAAGCAGATGAGAAGATTCCTCTTGGTAGGATTGTGGGTCAGTGCAGGGCTTGGGGAAAGGGAGATAAGGCAGAGCTACTGGCAAGAGTTCCTGAATGTGGGCTTTTCCAGTCTCTGTTCATTCCTTTCTCCTGGTGAACAAATTCACGGATGTATTTGCATTCTCATGGAACCCTAGGAAGGCCCAGAGTTCTGCAAATCAATAGAAATGAGGCTGAAACTGCGTTAGGCTGGCATCTAATGGCTGTTTGCATTTATAAAATTCTCAGCCTACCCTAGGTCTCCGTTCTAGCTTTTCATCAGCAACAGAGGAAACTGAGTGAAGAGTAAAATTATAATTGCAGGATCCATTCATAGATCCTGGCTTATCTCCCAGTTTCACCTCAGAATGGGGACCTCAGGCAAGTTATTAGAAAGTGCAGGACCTCAGTTTCTTTGATAATTACATGGAAATCACAGTACTAAGTATTCACAAATTCTTTTAATGGAAAAAGAGTAAACTATGATTTCTATGTATGAAGCAAGATCCTGGCACAGATAAAAACTCATTATTTCTGAGTAGTATCATGATACTTGACCTCATATTTGTCAAGGAACTATATAACAAATTAATACAAAAATTGCCACAAAGCAGAACCGTTGACGTAAAGAATGTTCCATGTACTTATCGCTGAATCACAAGTGACAAGGCTGGAGAGGAATGTGCATTGATTAAGTTTTTGTTTTACTTTATGTTTTTTTTTTTAAATTATCTCCAGAAAAGGACATTCATTTTCAATTCTGCGTGTGTCACTTTGAGGAATCATCAGCTCTGCCTTCAGATGTCACAGTGTTTCATGATGCCATGTGCTAAAGCAATCTCGGGTGAGTCACTTCCAGAACAATCCAGCAATTTCATCTTCTTAACCAAGGAGGGAACATCTCCAATTAAAAAAAAAATGAGAGAAATAAAACCTGTTTCTCTCAGTGTCAACCATGTTCACTCCAATTGTGGATAGAATATTCAGAATGTAGATTCTATGGCAGACAAACATTGGTTTAGATCCAAGGCCAGCCACCAGCTAATTATCCAAACCTTCCGCAAATGACTATTCACTTAGCCATTGTGTGGCAGAGATGGTATCTGTCCATCAAGATTTCCTTTACTTCCAGAGAGCAGAGCTTCTGCAGTGAGCGGCTATTGCATTTTCAAGCCTTAATTAAATCTGGAGATGGGCATGTGAAATCTCTGGCTAAGGGATTGTGGATACAATGGATAAATGTCTTTCTTGGACCATAAAAATCTCCTGCAGGATCTCTTATACCCACTGCCAAGGCCACCCAGGCCATTGGCATCCCCTTTCAGACTAATTCTCTGAGTGTGTAGTTGGCAATTTTTTCCTAATTTTTTTTTTAGTTTATAAGAAAGACAATCTTCAGTTGCAAAAAAAAAACTGGCGTAACTTAGAGGCTTGCCTGTTAAAACATTTAGTACTACCTTAGTTAATACAAATTTTTGGCCTCTGCTTCTCCTTCTATATAAAGCAAAAATAATAGTAGCTATTCAGTGTGTGTTGCAGTCAGCTTTCTAGTTGCTGCGCAGGAAGAACCCAAACAAAAGCGGCTTGTGGAGGAATGGGTTTATTTGGCTTACAGACTCGAGGGGAGACTCCATCCTGGCAGGGGAAACGATGGCATGAGCAGAGGGGTGGACATCACCTCCGCCACAGCCCCGCAAACAGCGGCAGGAAGGTGTGCCAAACACTGGCAAGGGGAAGCTGGATTATAACCCCCAGAAGCCCACCCCCAACAACACAGCTTTATCGAGGTTGTAAAACCCAAACTGCAATCAGCTGAGGATCGATCTATCTATCTATCGATCTATTCAATTGTTTGTGGGGGACACCTGGATCAAACCATGACAGTGTGATAATTAAATAAGCCACTTAACTTAGCACAATGCCCAATACCTAGTGTTCAAAAACTACTGTATATTAAATGTACTAGTTACTTTAGTTATTACTGTGACAGAACACTTAACAAACTAGCTTAAGGAAGGATTTACTTTGGCTCACAGTTTAAAGGCTATCATACACTAGGGTGGCATACTGTAACACCAGCTATTCTGCAGCTGGTCACCTCCTGTAGCAGAAAGGAAGCAGAGAGCAATACAGAAACTGCCAGTCAGCTATAACCATCAAAAGTTATCCATAGACGCCTGTATCCATACAGTGCTCTCAGCTGGGAATCAAGTGTTGTACATGAGCCAATGGGGAACGTTCTACTTTCAAACAAACCATAATACTAACATAGAAATAGATTATGAAATCATGTATGAACTTTACTGCCAGACACCTCGACATTCAGCTATTTTTAAATAGATATTGAATCTTATAATTATTGGTTTCCTTTCATTTAAGATTACATGGTACTATTATTATTAAGGCTATCAATTATCTAAATTTTCACTGAGATCATCACTTAAATGACAATTCTTCCCTTTTCCCATTATAACGGTACCTGTTCTTTTCACAGCAAATATTAACCATTTTCATCCACCCTTACCAACTTTTGTTTGGGACTAGAAGAGGTGCTAAGATATACAAGCTTGCTGTAATAAATCACAGAAGACTAACAGCCTTCAGCAAGTCGTTTGTTATTTAAAAAATAATCATACACAGCGATGCTACCTGAGGTACTCTTTTCATCGCTTATTAAATGTCACTGCATTCTATAATGCTGTCTCAAAACTCAAGTACAGGGAAGTGCTTAATTAGCATATATAAGGCCACAGCACCAAACAAGCAGAGAGAGAGAGAGAGAGAGAGAGAGAGAGAGAGAGAGAGAGAGAGAGAGAGAGAGAGAAAAGGAAAGAACAAATATCAAATCTTTGACATGAACAATAAAACGCCTGCTTCAGAGTTAGGAGACCTGAGCTGAGTTTGTTAATCAAGAATGGAGCCAGAATCTAAATCCAGTTTTCATTTAAGTGGAGCTTGGCTCTCAGCTGGCCGATTCTCACAGGTCACAGGGCTGGAACTGAAATTCTGCCTATTTTAACCTGTACAAGTACAGCATGCCTTTGCCCAGCTGAATGGCCTAGGGTCTGCAAACATCCTTTGTATTAGAATTGCTCCATGACTTCACCTTCCTTGACTGGAAGCCATACATGGAAACCAATGCTAGAAACAACTTCCACACCATACCAACCTATAAACGTGGTGATCAAGACAGTTGTCCCTTCCTGGGAATGTCATAGACAATCAAAGAGAAACGTTGGCTCCCTAAGTCCTGGCCTCTTCCAATCATGCCTCACAATTGGTTTTGCTGATGCGAAGCTCTCAATAGATTTTTATAAATTATTTCTCCTTAGAAACAATTATTAAAATCCTAAAAATAAATAGATTCCTTGAGCGTTGAAGGGTTCCACTTACAGACCCCTCAACTTAGAGATAGTATAGGCTTTCTGAACTCTAAATACGAAAATCACAGTCAGTTAATGATTGTTTCAAAACAGAACTTAGAAAATGTGGTGGTAAATTAATGACACCCCAATGGCCCCAGCTCTCTTCTGCTTCTCATAAGAGTGGACTGACAAGTGCAAAATCAGCTTGAACAACTTCTCTGAAGCCTATGCAACAAATTATAAACCATTAGCTCCCATGTCGTTCTGTGTGCTCAACCCTCTGGGGCTGTTGCAAGGACAGGTTCCTGGCTGAGTCATGGAGCTCTGCAGAGATGAACACCATGGCAATCCAGAGCCAGGAAGAAAGGGAAAAGGAAAGGCAGAATGGCAGGGTAGGGAAGTCACAGGCTCTGGGACCAGGCTTAACCTGCTCTAGCTGTCTGCCAGGCATGTGACCCAGGGCAGAGGACTTCTTGCTGCATCTGAGCATAGTTGCAACTACCTTTATTGCAGATGCATGAGGAATAACTATTTATGAATTGATGTTGGCAAAACACAGCACACAGTCAGCACTGGACCACCGTTAGCTCTGCCAAGTCTCTCCCAAGCTGGCTTTCAAGACCCATCTCCTCCATCATCTCCCCTCGCCCTGCTTTGCAACTTGT